>JAIGNY010000832.1:1295000-1307500 GCA_020152595.1 Chiridota heheva
TAGTAAGTTAACATTAAAAGAGAAAACTTTATTTAAGAATATATCTTGTTTGGAGGCCACAACAGAGAATAAAGGTAAACTTGATGATGCCAAACTTAAACTTCAGCATCTTCATGACGCTAAAGTGCGGGGTATACGGTATAGGGCTCGCTGGGTGGAAAAGGCGGAAACAAATTCTCAGTATTTTGTAAACCTTGAGAACAGAAACTAGAACTTGCAATTGAGAAAATTACGTCGTCTGTTGGTACTATAAAAACAACGTGCAGCGATGTCTCATTATGTCTCAAAGATTTTTATTTAGATTTAAACCAGTCTAGCAATATTCAGGATAACGCCATTGAAGTAACTCCATGTCTGGTTTTAGACGCCTTTCAAATGATGACCGTTCTTCATGTGAAAGTCCTTAAATTCTTGATGAGTGTACTCATGCCCTTAATTCTATGCCTAAAAATAAATCCCCTGAAACTGATGGTTTTATTGTAGAATTTTATTCTCCGTTTTGGAAGGATATTGGTCCGCTTGCTGTTGATTCTTTATATTTTGCTTTCTTCTGTGGTCATCTTGCATTTCAACAGGGTAGAGCGGTCATTGCACTCATTCCGAAACCCGAAACCCGCCATCTCCTTTTATGGTAACTACAAAATTGCTGCTAAGTGTATTGCTATCAGACTTAAAACAGTTTTAGATTCTTTGATCCACTTTGATCAGACAGGTCTCATGAAGAATAGTTATATAGGAGAGAATATTCGTACTATTCCGCATATTATTGATTTATGCACGTGACAACTCTGAGCATTGTTATATTCTTTTCCTAGACATTGCGAAGGTATTTAATTCTATAAGTTCGTATTTTATGATAATGCACTCCAAAAAAAAAAATCAATTTTGGTAATGATTTAAGGCATTGGGTTAAGGTGTTGATTTCTAGAAGTTCATAATTCATTATAAAGAATGGCATTCATTCGGTGATGTAAATAATAATCAATTCAAATTAACTCAATATGCGAATTTTAATTAATGATATAAATTCCTTAGAGACGGTGTTGAAACTTCCTAATGATTTTTGTACTGTCTCAGGCTTAAAATCAAATGTTTATAAATCTTAACCTTTTCCACTTGGACCTGCTCACAACAACGTTGCTCATGCTTTCATGCGGAGTGGTTTGCAGATAACATATGGGTCAGTTAGAGCATTGGGGTGAATTTTACCTATCAGAGAACAGTCTTGTTCAGATTAAACTTTCTTTCAAACTTATTACGGCTTAAAAATAATCCCAATATTTGGGAATTAACTCCTTTGGATAAAATTACCATTATTAAGTCATTTGCCATTTTTCATTTGGTATTTCTTTTGTCTGCATGCTTTCGTACCCACCTTCCACCTTTGCTAAAAGAGTAAATAGTATTTTATTCAAGTTTATTTGGTCCAACAAAATTGAGCTGGATGTACTTGTTCATTCTTATAATCGTGGAGGTTTGAAAATGGTTTATTTACACTATTTCATGCATACTCTAAAGATCTCATTGGTTAAGAGATACTTCTCATGACCTTACAAGCCTTGAAATATTCTATTTGATTACGCACTTTAAGGTCTTATTTGAAGGTCTTACTGTAATTTTCATGAATCTGATTTTGCTATAAGATAAAATAATTTTGTTCGATATGTTTGCGTTGCATGGAGTCAGTTAACTGCATATGAGCTATTTACTGCATATCAACATAAGATTATTTTGAATAATAGTTACATCGGTTTTGACAGGCAAACTGTCTTTTTAGAAAACTCTTTAATGCTGGTGTTACTTTCATTCGTGATATTACTTTGCCAAACGGCTCCTTTCTCACGTTTAATGAGCTTAAAATAAGATTAGCGTATCAAATGTTTATTTCACGCTATATTATGGTTTATTAAATGCAATTCCTAGAGCCTGGAAACGGCAGCAAAATTTGCTTAATTGTCCTTTTCGTCAAGATGTTATTATCACAAAAATGTTTCCAAGGTGACTAGCTTTGTGTACAATAACTTGATAAATAATAGAGTGCCCTCTAAAGTATTAGCAATAATCAGCAAAATTCCTGTCTCGGCGGTCAAGAGCTGAGGGACAACTTCTGGTTAAATGTTTTTCTGAATTGTTTCTACACCGTGCGTGATAGTAAGATTATCTATTTACAGTTCAAGTACCTACATCGTCTGCTGGGCACTAACCTCTTCTTGTACCTCTTTCTACCTTAATTTTGCAACCATTCCATTGAAAACCACGAGTATCTATTCATGTCCTGCTCCAAAATTATGAAATTCTATTGCCGGTGTTTTTTGTCCACCCACTTTAATACTTTCATTCAAGAATATTTCGTTTGATTTCATTGGTAAAAGTATGCGTTGTTATAACTGTAATACTTTACCTGCTAAGCATTTTATTTATACATGTAAAATGCAGAATAGGGCCCCTTGTTTTAACAAGTTCCAGACGAAGCTATATTTTTGAAGTTGAACAGTTTACATCAGAGGGCAATACATCTTTGAGAACTTAAAGAGCACTTTCATTTTTTTCTTTAAAAGTCACATGTTACCAAAAATTGTAAGTCATGTATATTTATTCTCCACTATTTTTGCATATTTTTGGACACATTCCGGGTTGTTCCTTCATCAACCCTCAGGAATAAATTACTGGACTTTTTGATATTGTTGATTATATTCGTACATATCGTTAGTGTTGAAATATTCCTTTACATTCTCCATACAATCAGACAATATCATAATTTCAAGTTATGTGACATTTTGTAAATAGCTGCTTCATTTAACGTAAAATATTTGTAAAATGTCTCGGCGGAGCACCTCTAGCCACCGGGGTATTTCTTGTTTTGATTTAAAACGGGGACAATAAAGATTATTTAAAAAATGATAATGATACAGACCCCATATGTGCTCTGAAGTAGAGACTTTTAAAGACTTATTCATCAGTCTGCAGCAATACATATGCCTCCACTGCACACATACACCCCATAAACATGAACCTCCCATTCGAAATGAACAGAAATCGATTATATTTTGCATCGTTTGACGATCATTTGGTGTATATCTTCTCCGAAATAATGGTCACACTATCAGACTATGTATTGCATGATTGTCCTAATGGTATGATATGCACATATTTTTAGCAGTTTAGTACCCATTGCTTCACAGAATTTGTCACTATTGGTGGTATTCCCCAAGTTGCCACAAAGCAACTTACATGAAGTATTGTAACGCCGGCCGCAAGTAAGAGGTCAGGCAATGACGCGAGGTCACAAGGTCTGTTCCGCAAGGTTGGTACGCAGATCTTGTTGGGAAACGGTTACCCAGACTCAAGGGCAGGAAAACTATATGGTAACAGGGGCAGGGGGAATTGCAATAGGCATATTTCTTACAAATACTGGTGACAAATATCAAATAACACACCTTACGTCTTGATTGAACTTTATACATTTGAATTATACTTTCCTTGTTGTTTTGCATGTCTCAGTGATACAAATATTGAACTGCGTAAGTCATTACGCAAAATCACATGGCATGTGCGTCGTTGCGTTGCAAAATTCGTCAATATAAAACGAATGACTTTCTTTTTATCCCATTTTTTGTTTTGCAGATATCCAATATCATATAAAAACATTTATTCATAGACAGCTGGTCAAAAGATGATCTGTAAGCCTCTTAGGGGTGATTAAAAATAAAGGTTCTTTCCAGACATTTTGGGGCTTTAGATTAAGAAAATAAACTGCTAAACTTACAAATGATACAGGCTACTGCTTTTAATCAAAGACACGAGGCACCCTTGACCCTGATTGGTCAATCAAAGTCATATGCCCGGGAAAAAATACTGATAAGCAGATAAGTGCGGAAATGGATCTAAACACAGATTTAATGTATACAAAAAAAGCATGATACTTGTCACAACACTATCCCATCCTAAAAAAAAAATGCTTCCACGCATTTGCAAGAGATCATATACAAATGCAACACAATCAAAGAACTTAACAAAAACAAGATGTTTGGAAAAAAGCTAAAATACAACAACACATCGTATCCTGTTTGTCATAATGATGGTGATTCTCCCTCACGGATTGGTGGACGGTACCGTCTGGGTGAACTGCCATCTCGATAAGAGTGGAGTAGGATGCTCCGGTAGACAGACGGGTAAGTTTCCATTTGCAAGTGGTGTTGTCGCTTGTTAGCTTTATCGACCCTTCCCTAACACTGGCAATTTCTCTTTGAGGGGTGGTACTTGGATTTTCTACGGTTGCTGAATGGAAAAGCCTGGGATTGGGGCCTTGTAAAGGGTGATCCTTGTTATCATGGTTGACATATGCATTGATTGGGTTGACTGGATGGATCGGACTCTCGGGGTATATTTGCCCACAAGGGACATTGGGCGTCGGCGAATTCTGACCAGCAGAGGGTTGGGTAGACGGGGTTAGTGACAAAAGTTCATTCAGGATTGGGGCGTATGAGGTAGTGGCATGGCGCTGGACAGGTGGTGGTAACTGTCGTGGCCACGTCAAAGAAGGTCTTCTGGCTGATGGTCTCGGTCGTAACAGAGCTTTGCTTTCCTGATTTGTGCCGGGTTTTTAGCTTTGAGAAAACATGTCTGTCCAGGTCGTGCCGACTGCTCATCACATAAGGGCAGGGACAGGAATAACGCTTCTCTCCATGCTCGTCATTAATGTGGTTTTTCAAATCTTGCTCATTTGGAAACTGATGTCAGCATATGCGGCATCTATATTCTTTGCACAGTTCAAGGTCTTCCACGTCACTGTCACGGCCGGTCTTGTGTGAGCTCATGTTGACCTGGGAAAGATGAATAAAATATCATTAAGGATACGAAGGAAGTTTGCAGGAAAGAATTCGAAGTAGCATATGTTTGTATTACATAAAGTGTGAAGCGAACCACTGTGGCGGGCGTCGATTTCGTTTTGTAAGGTGCTGGGTATTTCAACATTTTCAGGGGAAATTTAAACCTGAAGGGCTTCACTTGACTCTTTTCGGCTGGGATTAGGAACGTCCCATTTACATTGGCAGCTAGTTACCATGACGTCGGATAACCTCTGGTGTAGGGTTCAACCTGTTGTGATGTATGACCATAGCTTTTCTTCTCTGGGATTCTTTTAATCTGAAGGTTACGTCGTTCAGCTTCTTAATTATTGAATACGGGCCTTTCCATTTTCTCCATTTATATAACCATAGTTTGTAATCATAATGGTCACTTTCATGCCAATGTTTTTTTCTTCCTTTCTTCTGTAATTATCAGTTTTTCACTGACGTACTCATGCAATTTTTCTCATTCTCGCTTCCAAGCTTGTAGTATACGTGTCTGCATCTGGATTTCACTGGGCACGTCTACTCCGGAGCACATCATCAAGTCAATTGACAGCTCGGTCTCTCTGCCAAGCATCATTTCGTTTGGTAACAAACCAGTCGTTTCACGAAAGAGAAGAACGGCACGCCATTATTAAAAGCAGCAGACACGCATCCCAATCCTTTTGGTTTTCGTCCAAGACCTTCGACAACATCTCCTCCATCGTTCTGTTAAATCTTTCGACCATTCCGTCGCTCTGGGGATGGAATGCGATGGTCCGTATCGTCTCTACTCCAAATCGTTTGCCCAAATTTCTGAAGAGGCACGATTTGAAATTTGCTCCTTGATCAGTGTGGAATTTGTCGTGGTACTCCAAACCTGCAGGTAAACTCAGGAAGGAGCAGAGCAGCCACTGTCTAGTCCTCTTGATTCGGTATCGGCAAGGCTTCTACCAATTTCGTAGAAGTAATCCGCGATAACTAACACATATTTGCTCCTCCGTTGCGTCACTGGAAGCGGTCCCATGATATCGATAGCAACGCTCTCCAAAAGTGATCCTACGAGATAAGCTTGCAATTTGGCTCGTGCTTTCTTTGGGGAGGGCTAGGTGAAAATGCAAAGCTCACACGCCTTACACCAACGTTCTTTCTTCTTACGCCATGTATACCAATAAAATCGTTCGAGTCGACGCGAGATGTTCTCTTTATTCCACGATGACCTGATGTGGGATGATCATGGAACGCTCTGGGATTTTCCTCCTGTAAACTCCTCGGTGCAATGAATTGCCAAGTTATCTTATCTTCAGCATCACTCTCCCAACCTTTGATACAGTAATCTTCTTCACACATCCAACCTCTCCCATTGTGCCCAGTATGTCTTCAGCTCTTTACCCTCGTGAGAAATGTCTTCCACGGTGGCCTCTCTACTCGACCTTCTTTCCACTCAATCAGTCTTCCTATCTCTATATCTTCTATGTGATTTTCTCTCAGCTCTGCCTTTGTCCATTTCTCCAACCAAGGTGTATTCGTGTCATCTTCGACTGCTTTTGTAACATGCGCCACTACTTGTGGTTGACCATCGCTGAGTTTCTGCATTTGCTTCGCTTCTCTTTTGACAGCTGCACTTGATTGTAGCATAGATTTCTGAGCAGTTTCTTTAGTTTCAGCATGTAAGCACTAATTACATTCATCATTACTACTGGACAATCCGTCTGCGTTTCCGTATGACTTACCAGAACGGCGCTGAATCTCAAAGTTTATTTTCCTAAATTGTCAACCATTTTGCGATCTGACCCTCCAGATAGATTAATAAATGACAGCAACTACTTCAAAGCAGCGTGATCGGTTTGATCAGAAAACGAGCTCCATACAAGTAATGGTGGACATATTTAACTGACTGTACGACTGCCAATATTTCCTTCCTTGTTATACAATATTATTTTTTCCATGTTTTGACATGCTCTCACTGAAATAAGAGATCACTTATCCTGTCCGTCCTGCACTTTCCCCAGACTAGGCTAATACTGGAGAAGTTGTCATGTCCGCTTCCAACCTCTAAAAACACTTTCGCAGTCTTCATTCCAGTCGAATTGTTGCATCCTCTCAGTCAATATTTGAAGAGCGATGCAGCAATGTTATCAAACCTTCGAATGAACCTCCTATTATAACCACACAGTCCCAAAAACTCTGAACATCTTTTCATTGTCAGCCAGTCAGCAACGGCTGCTATGTTGTTGTAGTCTGTGGCTATTTGCTTTTCGGAGACAACGTGTCACAAATACGTCACGCTTTGTTGAAAAAAGTTGACATTCGCTGGGGCTAAGTTTCAGTCGGCCTCTTGCAGTCTTTCCAAGACTTTTTTCAGCTTTGAAAAGGTCTCAATAAATGTTGGCGAAAAGACTCTTACGTCGTCAAGGTTACACTAAGCAGACGTTCCAGTGCAATCCATCAAGTACTCTGTCCATCAGACGCTCAAAGGTGGCAGGGGCGTTACAAAGCACAAAAGACATAACACGAAATTGGTACAATCCGTTTCCGGTTACGAAAGCCGTTTTTTGTTTATCTTTGTCCGCCATGCCAACCTGCCAGTATCCTGATGCTAGATCTAATGTGCTAAACTATTTTGCGCCAGCCATCGTATCCAAGGAATCCGCTATGCTTGGAATAGGATAACTATCCTTCATGGTGGCTGTGTTCACTTTGCGATAGTCCACGCAAAAACGTGTTGTTCTATTCTTCTTTTTTTACAAGCACCACCGGGAACGCCCATGGACTTGAAGATGGTTCCACGACACCACACTCTAATATTTGCTCAATCAAGTCTCTTTCTACCCCTCTTTGATGAACTGGAACTCTTCTAGCGCCATGCTTAATTGGTCTTGCATCCTCTGTATTGGTCTCATGCTGGACGACATTGGTTCTCCTCAAGTCCGTAGAGGAACTTGCAAAAACATCAGCATACTCGTTAATCATTTGAACTAACTGGGTTTGTTGCTCAGCATCCAACTGACAATTAGATTGTGCCTGTGCCACCAGGTCTTGCAGATATCCAGGGGCTTTCTTATCCATCTGTTTTTTGCAGTAACTGAAGAACTTGAACGTAGTGCTGAACGTCCATTGTCACAGTGGCATCCACTGTGGAGACATCTCGAGCACAGCGACAACGGTTCCACCATATACTTTTATCATCTCAAACAACCTTACAGGAACTTTTCCATCCTCGGGATACACCACCAGCCTCGCCACCAGCAAACCATGTCGGCTGACAAACTTCTCTGCTGGCTGCAAAAAAGCAGCATCCACCATCTGTGGCTGTCTGGAGACTTTGCCTTTCACTATCAACACACTTCCTGGAGCGATAAACACTGTGTTTACAAGCAACACATTGCCAGGCTTTTCCATCATTGGATTCTCCACACTGCCTTCGGCTGACTTTCCCATAGTCAAACAACTCTCTAGGACACCAAGATGACAATTGTACTTCTGCAAAAACTCTAAACCAAGAATAGCATCTACACAGATCTCGGCAACCCATATTTCATGACACACCACCTTACCAGCAACTTCTATTAGAAAGTCCCCACAACCTTGAAAAGATAACGGACTCCCATCTGCCAGCAGCATATCTACTGAAGCGGTTTTGAGTGTTGGTCTTTGTGATTCTGGAATAATATGAGTAAACACTGAGTAAATACTTGGCTTTATAGTTGGCACCTGTGTCGACAAGAAACGTAACAGCTGTACCTTGCACATACATATTTCCGTTCCTTTACCAGCCAAAACACCAGTTCTGACTCTCCGATTAACAAGCCCTGAATTTATTGCGGGCTTTTGGCCCTTAAGTTCAGACTCCTAAAGTTTTTCGCTTGTTGTTGAGAATCTTGACACACACACACTCTCTTCCACCCCCCTCCCCATTCTCTCTTCTCTTTCTATCTCTTTCTCTATCTCTCTCTCTCTCACTCTCATTTTGCTCTGTATTTCTTTCTGGCCTTTCTGACATAGGCTGCATTTGGGGCATTCCCTCTTCATCCAAAAATACCACAATGCCAGGACCCATTTTTGTCTCCTGTACCTTCCCGGGTGCTCTCTTATGCCACCATTCCGGTAGTAACTGAACTTGTTTTTCCAAGCCATCAATTTAATTTATCTTCTCCATCTCTTTTTTACCTGAGAGTATGGTATGTGCTGTCGGACACCGCAAATTTTCTTCTTTGCGCTCTGCCATATAAAATGCGTCGAGTTCTGCTAGTATCCTGAGTCTTGATTGGTAAACCCTCCACCTAGTGTCTGGTTCTTCAAGGGCATCGATGAAACTGTCTTTGGTCAATGACTCAATCATTTTGTAAGGTGCTTCAGGGTATGCTTGCATCAAGCCTCTTTGTATCTTGCGCAAGTTGTGGGAGGTTTTCTCCTGACTGTCTGCGTCTGTTCTTCAGCATCGCTCTGTAAAGTTGCGTCTGGCTGGTGGGACCAAATCGACGACTTAACATTGCAACTAGTTCCGTGTAGGGTCTAGCTCACTCAATATTGCCCTTGCCTGCCCTTAAGACTTGCAGCCAAATATTATTTCTTCTTCTCTGGGGACTATCTATTGAGTTCTGTAATCAATTCGAATTACACTAGGTACTTGTCCCAATTACTAGATCCATCGAATTGGGAGGAAGAATATTAGGACTTGAATTTTTCATCCTTCGCACACCCCACAGTGGTTCGCAATTCGTCACTTTAACTTCCACTAGGCCTTTCATGCGCAAAATGTGATAACACATTTTCTTGAACAGGGTAACTTTTATTACCAAAATCATCTACACATGGACGTGCATCTACAGGCCGTTCCCTACTTTTAATCTGACTGTATCCAATCTCAAATGGGTTGTTATTCATTCTTATTGGGTGAGTACTGTTTCTCTCCAAATGCAACGACTTATTTTCTAGGACAGTGTAACTATTTTTACCAAAATCATTTACATTGGTTTGTACATTTGCATGCTGATTACCACTTTTAACCTGACTGTATCCTGTCTCAAAAGGGTTTTTACTATTTATTAAGACATACGGCCCCTTTTTCTTTCCCTGTCATGTATTTTATACCGACGCAAGTACCTGCAACTCTGCAACTGCACAACTCCTTACGCAATTCCAACTGCGTAACTACTCATGACCTGCAACTCTGCACTACGCAGCTGCTAACGTACCTCCAACTACTAACACGTTCAACTGCACAACTGCACCACTCCTTACGCACTTCCAACTGCGCGACTACTAACGCACCTGCAACTGCACAACTCCGTACACACATGCAACCTTGCAACTGTGACTCTATCTGAACCCCTGGGGCACTCTGGAACAATCCGCACCACTGCCGCCACGTGTAATGCCGGCCGCAAAAAGTCAGGCAAAGACGCGAGGTCACAAAGTCGGTGCCGTACGGTTGGTTTGTATATCTCCTCGGGGAACGGTCGTCCAGACTTAGGAAAACTATATGGTCACAGGGATAGGGGAAACTGCAATAGGCATATTTATTCAAAATACTGGTGGAAAATATGAAATAAACACACCTCACGTCTTGATTTAACTTTATACAATTGCATTATCCTTTACTTCTTCTTTTGCATGTCTCAGTGATACATATATTTAACTGCGTAAGTCATGATTACGCAATATCACATGGCATGTGCGTCGTTGCCTTGCAAAATGCGTCAATATAAAACTAATGACTATTATAACTCTGTTTTGCAGATATCCAATATAATATAAAAACATTTATCCATAGAGAGCTGGTCAGAAGATGATCTCAAGCCTCTTAGGGAAGATTAAAAATAAAGCTTCTTTCCTGACCTTCTCAAATAAAAAAATCTGTTCACATAAAATGGTGCAGGTAATATTAAATTGATCTAAAAATACAGTACACTATTCAAAAATACTTGTTTCTTCTACAGGGTCTGAACGCACACTCCTCCCACGCCCCAGATACCAAAAACTTTTGATCAAAGACACTTAATCGACTTAATTGGTCAATCAAAGTCATGTGCCCGGGGAAAAAAAAACTGTTAAGCAAATAAGAGCGGAAATGGATCTGAACACAGATTCAACGGATATACAAAACAAAAGCGTAATACTTGTCGCAACGGTATATGCCAGTTTCAAAATTTGACGAAAAACCTGAAAGTGTAATATCCATTTGTTGAATGTCGCAATTGGCGAACCAAGCGATTATTCCTTTATGCATTATAAAATCGATTCAAGTTTGTGAGTAAAAAGTACAAAACTCAAGTTCAAGTTCATAGCCTTTATATGGTGCATTATATTAAAAACGCATTCTAAAGCTCATGACATCCATGAAAACATAAATGAAAATAATAGTAAATAAGAATAGTACAAATGGAGGCAAGATAATGCGTTACAGATTAAAGTACAAGTACAGATTTGAAATCACAATCAACAAGTTTAATTCTTAAGTATATGTTGGAATTGTTGAAGGAAATATATGAATGGGCAGACTATTCCGTAGCTTTGATCCGTGCACATTCTGACATTAGAAGCGCGATTATCAAACGAAGAATTACATTTGGGAACTACAAGAGAAAAATTATTTTGGACCTAAGGGAGTATCCACTTTTTTTGTAGTTAAACATACTGTACAAATAAACAGGTGGCATGTTATTGAGATAAATGTTATAGTTTTTCCAAAATGATTAGGTGAGATGATTACTGTTTGTATAAACTGCTGCAAAGTTTTGAACACGTTGTATCTATTTGCATTACGGAACTTTGAAGTAGTATCAGTTTGTGGTTTCCACAAATATGTAGTTTAAGTACACGAACGTTTTAAATTTCTACTTCGTGATTCCACCTCTGACAGCTAATCAATAATCAACTACAGAAATTCATCTTTTCGCAAATTTTGAAAGGTTAATCAACCACATGAATTCAATTTATTTCATTATTGTGGAGAAACGATTCAAGTTGTATAGTTCAGACATGTGTATTATTGGAAATCAATAAGTAATGTTTAAAGCCAAGGGGGAAATACCTCGCGTGTATTGCCAGGTCGCTGAATTGATGTTGTATATATCTGTTCTGAGGTTACCTACCAATTCCCACCCTTGAAGAATAAAATGATCAGCTACTCAAAATTATTAGTTGTAGAGAACCGAAAAGGTATTCATTTATTCTTTCCACCAATTTTCATTCAATTAGAACGAATTGTAATCTTCTGCTGTCAAAATATGATGTTTAATGAATTGGAAGCATGGCGAAGGGCACATTTCGTAACTCACCACCGTGAAATGTATTTGATCAACATTGATATATTTTCAAAAACTGAGAGAAATAGGAAAGTGAGAAAAGGGAGTTATCAAAGTTTTCTTCTCGTGAAAATGATGCCAGCACGTCTAGAAGATGCTTCGACACGATATGCAATATCACAAAAGTCAACCCGAATATCACACCAGCGTTATAGACGTATAACATACCAAATGATAAAATGGTAGCTATAAAGTTGTTTTCTTTATCACTTCTTTGTAATGGAAAGGGTGGCTACTAGGAATTCACTAAATGAAAACACAGATTCTGTATATCTACTGTATGGGTAGACTAATCAGTTCATGACTCACGTAATTGTTATGAAATCAATCCCTCATCTTGCGGGAATTACGATGCAACAAT
>JAIGNY010000832.1:1312500-1320000 GCA_020152595.1 Chiridota heheva
AAAATTTTTGCTGAGGAGTTGAGCTGGCAAAACGTCTTGTAGTAGACCTTCTTTTGAAGCAGTCATTCCAAACAACTCTAGCGGCTTGACGAAATTTTTGAGACATTAACGCATAAATTAGGGGATTTAAGGCCGAGTTCATATAAGAAAGTGTTTGCCCTAATATCTTCAGAATTAAGGTACCTTGATCAAAAGGAAAATTTCTTCCAGCTATCACGAGCCATACATTGAAGACATGGTAGGGTAACCAGCACAATCCAAAGGCTAATATTACCACACTTATAACAATGGTTACATTTCGTCTCGATTGTTTCACACCGGAATTACTGTCTCCATCTATTGTTAAAGCCCGCCACGTTGTTCTCCATATGATTATATAGGTTGAAACTATCAGTAAAAGCGGCACAATATATCCTAAAATTAATATAGACATTAAGTAACGCTTTTTTTGTTGGATTAAACCCCATTGATCAAAACAAACGGTTCCTTCAAGGTCTTCTAGGGTTTTAAAAACAACAAGATAAGGAGATGTAATGCCCACAGACAATGCCCAAATAAACGCAATGACCAGCTGTGCGTTTCGATTTGATTTTGGCGGGAATCTGACTGTTTTTAAAGGTTCACTTAAGGCGGAATAACGGTCGAAAGACATGGCGACCAAAGTAAAAATACTAGCCAACATTGACACATTTATACCAAAATGAGTCATCTTGCACATAAAATATCCCAACTTCCAGAACTGACTTGTTAAACTTATCGCTGATATCGGAGGATTAAGGATGAGAAACATCATATCGGCTATGCTTAAGTTGAAAATTAGAAAGTTTGTCATTCCCTGAAAGCCAGATAGTTGTCGCCTGACAACAACAATGACCAGAATGTTACCAAGTAACCCAATGATGAGAATGACAAGAAACAGAAAGAGCATTACAATATGACCTGGGGGTAAACCGTAATCTTCCATGTATTCGTATCCCATTGAGTCATTTGAAAAGATGCTTTCGGTGAAGGTTTCCATGGTGAAAATTTAATCCATACTATCATTCGATAATTTGAAATTGTAAGTGATATTAAAAGTACTATACTGATGCAAATCTCCCCCCACCTATAAAGATGGAGAGGTAGTTACGTATTCATGTAATTGTCGAGCTTGATTAATATTGATCCGAGTATAATAGAATAAGTGCTTGGTTGAGATCATCTTCCGAGATAAAATATTATTCCTAAAATTTAAAATAATTTTCTCTGCACAATACATAAAATTACACGAACCTCTATCAAGAAGTACAATGAAATTGACTGGCATCCTTATAATAAATACATTCAGAGCAATGGAGGTTCTTCCTGTAGATGTAATGATTCCAACACAATATCAGAACACCAAACAGATGTTGTCTTTTCGAAAGTTGCGACGCTACTGAAATCTATTTTCTTTGAGTCTGACTTGATCAGAAATAAATTTATTTTGAATGATGACGTAAAATGACGAAACCAGTAAAACAACTTTATCCATTTAGGTTTATGCACGTCCACCGATAACACAGCTTAGTTACACTATGTCTAGTTATATCCCCATCAATGCAAAACGAAACATTTCGCTCGCAATCACCAGGGTATTTTCTATTTAGCTTCGAATTTCGATCAAACGAATTCAACTACGTAAAAGGCGAACAACTTTGGAGCAAAGCGCAAATGTCATGTTCTTTCTTTTTCAAACGGTTTTAAAAATATGTCAAGTAAAAGCTAAAAGACATAAGTAGAAGTGACAAATGTTTACATTATTTATCCTTCAGTCAAAGGCAATCAACGTAAAATAAGAAAGAGTAAGTTATACGTGATTTTTGAGTCCACGGTTTTAAAGAATCAGATTCTGTATAAAGTTCAAAACTAAATTAACGAATTTTTGTATCATGAAAATACAATCCACCAGATTAAGTATATTGTGTAGTCTATACAACTTTGTTACCCTACGGTAGTCCATACACTGTTGTGAATTTCTTTCATAAAAACAGAAAATGTTGCAATCCCATCAAAAATCAACGAAAATGGCTTGTTGCTTTTATATCTTCGTGGAACAGTTAATCCATACATTATTCAAAAGACAAAGAGAAACGTCAGTATGTTAAATCCGTTTGACGTTTTCTAACTATTATCTCATATGACTCTCCGCCTCGTAATGAGTATTAAATCTTCTCAGGCCGCTGTGAGGCACGCAAGCTCAAAATGATAAGTGATGCTCGTAAAGCTACAGATATTCAAAGATAGCATTCCTTTGACGGTCTGTGACCAATCGATTTTAAGAACTTTCCAATAATCTAATCAAATTAGTCAGCGGGACGTTGTAATCTCTACTTATTCATCGTCTTGTTATTTTGTAAGCTAGAGAAATAATACTACTTAATTATCCTTTTTTAAGGGAGACATACACCCAGAGAGTGATGCAGTATTTTATCATGTAAAACATATATCTAGATTACCATTTCGGCTCGTACTCCCAATCAGGAAATCCTTCCAACAGAAACATAGGAAGGGGGCAGGGAAAATCTACCCTCTGAGATGATTTCATCTTCCCAATGGCATGCTTTCTTCTCGGTTGGGAGATACAGTTGGATTCTTTATTAGCATAAAATCCAAAGAATTTGTCAAATTGAAGACCTAACTGCGCATGTCTTGACCCCCGAGCGGAAGAACTCTGAAGATGAAAATACACTTAAAATCAATAATTATTTCAAAGTATAGTGTAATTGAATTATAAATCCATTTTCAAAGAAGAAAATCAATTGTGTTGATCGTCTTAACTTAGCGAGTCCGTTTTGTTGCGGTAATGATGTGAAATCCTATGAAAAAGTCCCTTTTACACATTTACTTTTCTAAGGATTTTCTCCTCTTTCCCTTTTACTTCATACTTGCATAAAAAATCTTCCATTGTCAGAAATGTGGTACGTGACAACGAACCGAATATGTGTAAATATTTTACTAAAGTAAAATTGTATTGTTCTATGAAATCTTATATTTTTGAACTGCTGTGTTTAATTACTGAATCACTAGTATAGATATACACCCAATGATCACCAGGTGAGGTCCTAAATCAGTTTACCTTAAGTTTACTACACATGAATTCAAATTGAGTAGTAAATTTCAATACATTAAATGAGAAAATTGCATCTGTATTGAACTTTAAGAAAAAGACAATGAACAGGTGATAGGTTTGCTAGTTTGCTTGCAAGATATTTATAGAATTATTAAAGATGTATTTCATTGGTCAAGCTAGTTTATTTTATGTATAAGACGACTTTATACCAAACAAAATTGGAAAGAAACTACTGCAACATGTTATACCCGTAAAATCGTTTGTGAAATCAGACCAGTTATGACGTCATAGTCGTTGTGTATTTTTGAGATATTTTAGAGTGCTTTTCCATATAAGATAAACTTGGCCATTGAACTAATGCTTTAACATTTGATTGCATGAGGTTTGAAGATAATGGCTTAATAATGGCTTCTATGTGTTAAAGGAAAATCTCGTCTCAAGCTAATTGTTTGACCCATCACCAATAAATCTGATGTATTATTAGTAACGTCACTTCCGCGGCGTATTTAATTGACTTGTCGGTGATTGTGGAAATATTTTGACCAATCAGACACGTTTAATAGAAGTGTATTTTTATCTCCACGATATATGGCCTTTAAGACCCTATAGCCAAAGATCTTCCACACAAATCATTTTGTGGTATTCCTAAAGAGCATGGCTACATAAATCAAACCCTTCCGTGATTTATCGATCTGTAAGTTTCATTGTAGGCACTCTATCAAAGTTAAAGTGTCTTGTTATCCGGCCACAAAAGTGGATTGTTGGTTAGAATGAACATCAAACCATATGTTCTCTGTACTACATATAACGTTCTTCACGGTCCATTTACCTTCGAAAGAATGGCAAAGATGTTAATTGGATGGATGTTGTATTCATTAGTAATACAACAATCCTTTTTCTTCGATAGCTTGTCTATATTACTGAACATTCAAATTCTTGCGTAATTAAAACAGATACCTGCTTTGAAATATGTGTATATATCTTGAAACCAACGGGGGAGATATGTAATCATTTAATCGAAGAAAAAGATCGAATTGTAATCGATTAGTTATTCAAAATCAGTTAGAAATTCATTTAAATGGGCAATAACTTTACTTCAACCTTATGTAAACCTTTGCAGCTTTACACCATAAAAATGAGCAAATAGGCGGACGGGCAAGTTAAATCAGCTCGGAAAACACAAACCAGGTCAGGCCATTTTGGGGAATCAGGGAGGTGACCAGCGGGGTCCAGGCGTAAATCCCCCGTTGGGGGTTAGGGACGAATTTCCCCTGAAGCTAGAGATATTACAGGGTTTTGGGCTTATAGCAGCCTACATTAGCTTGGATTTTGCCTTATCTATTTTATCTATTTCTTATATATACTCTTTAACAGACCATGCCCCAGCCCACTTTGGGCTATGCCATCGGGATAGTCCCGAATCACCCGACGGCCTGTCCAGCCCTGCTAATGGGGGTACTGTAGGCCTGTGAGGTTGTAGGTTAAAAGTATACTTGGTGACAAATTTTGAAAAGTTCCTGAAATATTAATTTTGAAGCTAGTTGTTAACCTCGTAAAATCAAATAAACAATTTCGACTTTTGCAAATATGCAATATCATGGGTGGGTGGAATATAACATCATTCAAGTGTTGAAAATTAGCTTCATGATGTAAACAAAAAACGAAAGCCACTCTGAATCTGTCATTAGCTTGTTGTATGACATCAATAGCTTCAGTGTCGTACTAATTAGACATACACTAATTAAACCGGTAATTACAATTATGATGTACGCTTTATAGGTATTGTGTCATGTAATTTATCATAGAAAAAAAGTTATGATGTACGCTTTATAAGTATTGTGTCATGTAATTCATCATAGAAAGAAAGGTCGTGGACGTGTCATTGAAAGGTATTCGACAAATACATCATTTTCAAAGATCGGTCAGACATTGCCAGATGCTTTCAAAACGATGATCAAGTTAATATGTTTTTGACACGGTCCGCATTTCATTGCTGTTTGACAAGGAAATACATTCGTATCTTAATGGATCAAGTGGGTAACTTGGTTGCGGTATGACGTAGAGATCTTGAATTAATTTTTCATCCATTAAGTGATTTATGATGAATGAAAAATGTTCTTCCAGATGGTCCATGGTACCATCATCGGTATGTGTAGCTCAATTAATCAGTGTATAATGTGTGTATATCGGAATCACAGTGTGGGTGGGGTGCTCGAAGCTGTTCTTGCCCGATTTGGAGGTTAAGACAAGTCGATTCAGTACTTGTGTTTGGTGCTACATATAAATAAATAAAATAAAACATTACAGATTATAAGGGTTGTAGAAGCTGTTTCAGGTTCGACCAAACAGGTAATAAACTGAGTGCCGATTGGAATTTCATTTGTTTGTCAATTATTTTCGACGTTGAAAAGACATTCGTTAGATATGTGCATATAAGTCGTTCCCTGCATATGGGTCCTGGATCCAATGGGATTTAATGTAAAAGTGCAAACAAAAGGATATTTCCTACACGCCATAGAAATATAAATTAAGAAGAAGACTATTTAAAGGTTCTTTTCAACCTTTTTTGCAGTCCAAATAAACGTTAACCATCTATCAACAATTATACGTCAGAGATCTACGTGCTCTTCGATGATCCAGCAGACACACGTCCACCCACATACTTATATAATCACGACCGATTCTACATTATTCTCCATGTTCGATGTAGAATAGAGATTAAAAGTTATCTCAAGGAAAAGTTTAGCGAATCAATGTAAATTTTATTGAGGTCACCAACACTCTGTTTTGTTGCAAATTTAGTTTGAACTTAAGTAGCCTTTGGGTTTTCCCTAATGATCATGAATTTTACGTCATTATAACTCCAAAAGGTAAAGTGATGATGTGGTGAGGTAGAAAATTGAATTTCAAGTTGGCCAGAGAATTGTCAAAGAGAAAATCATTGTAGACATAACGTCTCGAACAAGGATAGCGAATACTATATGGGTGGATGTGTATGTGTCAAACTATGTTATTGTCATATACCTCAACCGTAGTCGCCTCAATCAGTTAGCTCGAATCGATGGAATATGTTTCCTATTCCTCCGCAATATTCACGGTAACAAGTTCATGGGATGACTCAGTTTCATAACAAGTAAGATAAGAAAACGTCAACATCACGAAATGTATGACAATGAACTTGAACTAAATCTGAACTGAGGTCAATCGGTCAAATTCTTCATTCTGTTACTCACTTGAGAGGATCGTGCGTTCTGAAGATAACGCAGAACTTATCATGGCATACATGATGCTCAACTATTAACTAAAACTGAACTTCTGTCAAACCTTTGTGTTTAGTTACTCACTTTGAAGGAAACTAGATCATGTGTCCTGAATGTAAAACATAACTTATCATGTAATGCATGATACTGAACTTGATTTGAAAGTAACCTTCATTCTAATTTCTTCAGAGGAATGTGGATCAAGCGTCCTGAAGATAAAGCAGAACTTATCATGGCATGCACGATACTAAACTTGAACTGGAACGTTCGCATAAATTGGAAGAAATTGAAAAATTCCAATTGATGTTCAATTTACAGAATCTGTAAAGACAAAAGTTTAAAAATTTCCTTGCCAATGATTATAACAATTTCATTACAAAATTATAAAAATTCGTTGCAATTATAAGTTATTATTCATAATGTTTAAAACAGTTTGTTCTTCCCCTTATAATATCTATAGCGTGAACTATTTCCCAGTCGAGCATAAACATACAGTATTTATATAACAGTTTTCATCTTAATTATTTCTAATTAGTAATTTGATTGTTCCTAAACTTACACACATACGCAGTTGAAAGATCCACTGCTGCATCTTCCAGTTAATAAATCATACGTCGTTCACCCATAAATTAAGTTTATCTTTAAGCCACCAATTGATAGATAATTCTAATTATTATAAAATTGTCTTCTGCTTGAGACTTCTTACATTAAAAAGCTTAGGGTTTTTCTGTTTTGAGCACCAGTGTTTTTACATTTACATTTAAACTGTAATTGGCACACAGCTTCAAGTCTTCAGCTTCCTCTGAAATTCAAGAAATTTTTAAAGTTACGGCAAATGGAAAAGGAAAATATGAAGTTTTCATTTGATGTTGAATCAACTGTTAGTAGAAATGACAAGTTGTACTTAGGAAAATAATATTCCATGGCAGCAATTGAACTTTCTATTATATTTTAGAAAACCATGCAGAATACCAAACATTTATGATATAGAACTCAATACAACTCCTGAAATACAACTGTAAAAAAGTCATGAAAAAAACAAAAACACTTTTCTAAATCTGCTTTGTTCCTTTAGGTAAAATTTCTAAAGACAGAAAGAATTACCTACAGTTACCTCCTTTTGTTTCTTCATATGTTATTAATGTAACT
>JAIGNY010000832.1:1327500-1390000 GCA_020152595.1 Chiridota heheva
ATTTCACATTCTACTATGACTTGTTCTAGACAGTTATTGCACCCTTTTTTATGCCCATGTGTTTTAATAGGCTGTGGGTACTGCGTACCTTTATGTAAACTTATCATCAATTTTTGACTTATAGGTTAATTGACGCTGAAGAATAAACGCAAGAGAATGAGAAAATGGCTCTGATCTTAAAAAAAAAAAACGTTAAATGGTCCTCGTAGTTTTTAGTTCGCCTCAAATGTTTAAAATGTCAATTATTGTGAAGTGTAAAACCTCGGGAAGTTTACTGTATATGCAGTAAATGAAAAAGCAAGGTTTTTTAACTCCTCTTCAAAAACCTGACAATGTTTATTTTGTTTTTCGTCCCGCAGGTTAGTTTTTGCGTCTTAGGATAAGCATCAATATCATTATCTTTCATCTTCTGCGATTATAGTAACAATTGTCCTATTGAAGCTGTCGCTCTCATTGTAATTATGTAGTTGGAGTACTTATATTTCAAGGTATATGGATAGGTAGCTGCAACATGAGCGTAAATACTTAAGAAAATACTAAGAACCATCAAAATAGCAATAATTTCCATCAAAATCACTTAAAGAAATTCCATTTTACAACTTTTTAATTCATTGATACCTAATTAGCATAAATTTCACAATATTTTGTGACCTCAGAAAGGACTTGAACAACTACAAAACTGCTATCAATTAATAATAACTTGCTTTTCGGTCCTTCCTCAAAATATTGTCAATGGGAGAAGTTGACAACAGTAAACATAAAGTTATACATTATTATATCATTCAAGATTTAACAATGTAACGCAATTTCAGAACCTTTGATATTCGAAATTTGAGAAATAATATTAATTGTATTTTTATTCGTACATCATCCCTATCTAGACATGCTGACAATTTTTACAAAGTTTAAATTTGTCATAACTTAAAACTATCAATGCTACTGTGACCGTTTAAAAACTGTTCTGCTCATAATGTAATGCTTTTTCACATAAGATTTTCATTTCTTCCTGAACATATAACTTAAAACACTTTTGCTTAAATGTTCAAGATTGCTATCATCTCTTTGTAATTATAAAAAAACCAAGGCAAAAGGATACATATTTATAACAATTTCAGAGCACGTTATAAACAGGATTTTGTTGCATAGCTAAAAGTATAGACTTTCATATTTGTCCATTTCCTAGCTAAATCCTACAGTATTTTTCCATTTCTTATTCACTTACATACATCTCAATTTCATAGTTAAATCACCATTTCTTATAGATCTGCATATTTTTCCATTTTATAGCTAGATATTCCATTAATTTTCCATTTATAAGACTGACAAGCTTTTCCATGCTTTAAATGAAAGTAGGCAGATCTCGAACTCTACCTCTTCAAAAAGCTGAACATTTTTGTTCTGTTTTTCTCCCAAAGGTTAACTTTTACGTCCTAGGATAAGCATCAATATCATGTCTTCAATATATATCATCATCATATCATCAACATTTTCATCCTCTGCAACAGTACATTGTTTTGAGACTAAGGAGGGAAGGAAGTGGGAGTGGGAAGGATAACTCTGCTGTCTGGAGGGAGGGAGGGGGAGGGGGTACGCCAAACACAATTCAAACTGTCAAATCCTTGAAGCATCCCTGAAAAGTTAATTAACAGTATAGCCTACTAGTATAACACTAATATAACAACGCAGCTTGTGTGCGAATTCCTCCCCCACCATCACACATCCTATGCTGAGAATATTTGTGACAAGATTTACATGCTTTGAGGTATTAATCTTTTAACTTGGAAAAACTCATCTGTAAAAATATTCATGCAATATTCAATGCATGCATGTCTTGGTTGGTAAATTATTGTCATATACATATTCTAAAATTAAGCACTTACACTTTTGAAGCAATACAGATGCAAAAGGATGCGTATTTATGTAAGAATTCTTCATGCCCCGTTAAAAAAATTCCAAGGTCTTTGTTAATAGTTTCTACCATTAATCATTTGAAATTTGCACAAAAGGCTTCCTAAGGTTGAAGTTTATTGATGTGAAAAATGTCTTGCAGAACAGTTATGAAGTTTTAATAATTCTGTTTGCTTATTTGCGTCAGTTTAATTTTAACTGTTTTTATTACTATATACACCTTTATTATTCACTATGCAATGTAGTGTCTAGTTGTACGCCGATAAAACTCACTCCGCAAATTCGCAACATGTTATAACCATGATATTTGCGTGTCTGCGGTCATGGCGGTGTTAAGCAGCCTGGGAAATTTCTTAATTTCAACGATTAGTCACATCATGGAGCTATTTACAGTTAATAGCTCCATGGTCACATCCAAAAATAAGGATTCGTTATGTATTGAAGGCTGACATTAAAGATGTATGTGATGCATCGTATAAATGTATGCGTCTAATAAACCTTTACTTTGTAAACTTCAAATAATTGTTTAATATGACACACATACAGACATATTGGAAATAAAAAAACTGATACATTTTATTATGGCACAAAACTGCAAACCAAACAATGTTTAAAAAAAAAAAAATTATATCTCGATTTCAAAAGTGAAACTTAGAGAGATAAAGTTGTTGATTTGTTAAGTGGAGTTCCTATTTCTTTTGAAGATTTCCATACGTAAATTTTCGGTAGCCTAAAAATGTTTAATTTTCTAACATGTGGAAAACCGAACAGCGCTGATGTAAGGGCGCAACTCTTTTATGGGTAAACACAATTTAGGTTTCTATTTCGCAGTTTAAAGGTAATGGACGTGTAGAGGTAGCAGTAGCTAAATTTCTTTCAAATTCATTAAAAACTATCATAATAGCAAAATATTTCATCTGAATAGGTTGAAAATTAAGTATTTTACAGCATTTTACAGCATTGTTTTCCTTAGCCGCAATTTGCATTTTTATGCAAATTTTGTAATGTATTACAGGGCAACCTTGGTATTTTCTTTTATAAATTCAATGTGTTTTAGATGTCTGTTTTATTCCTTCGAAGTGGTGCAGCACATTCTGATTAGAGGTTTTTGAGTTTTTGTCATGCTGCCATGCCTACAATAAAAACAAAGAAGGAATGGAATTTCCTGTGATTGTTAGTGACTAAGATTTACGATAGAAATATAAAGAACTGCTGATAGATTTTGAGCTGTCTGCCCAGTCACATCACAAATTTTGCATGAAAAAAATCAAAAACTCACCTGCTTAGAATTACAAACCCATTCAACCAGTAAAAAATTGCTACATGTTCATAGACCTTTAATCTCGATCGTCTCTAATACATATTAATTTTATGGATCTGAGGAGTCATCAAAACTTTAAGTTTTCTTCCAGACTAATACCAGCCCTCGATTTTAAGCATTGTGAATCATGAGCACTTTTAGATGGATGGACTTAAATGTAAAGGTTTGACATGGTTTATCCAAACTAGCGTGATTGATATGCATAAAGCATTAAAGGGTTGTCTATTGTTCATATGTCATTGAATCATCTTTAAAGCGAAATTGAAGGTTAGCTCAGTTATCGGCATTACTCAGCTGACATGAAAGAGAATTAGAAAAGCAAAATGGCAAAGAAAGTGAGCCAAGGTGCTAATTCCGACAAAGGATGATCAAGGTCAAAGATCAATGAAATATATGTGACTTACAACCATCAAATATTCAGGAGCGTACGAAAACTAGGTTAAGTGAGTAGTTCTTGGAATATAATTTAGTTGGTAAAAAAAATCAAAACCGTTTTCATACAAAACAAATGTAGAAAAGGGAAGATAAAGTCAATAGCAGTCCTGTCATACAAATTTGTTGTCATTCATATCTTCTGAACATTGTAAGAAATCACAATGGATTTGCGTTTTTGTCCTCTTTTCTTTTTGTCTGTCATACAAGAAAGACATGCCCTGACCAGTGATCCAGTTCTATCAAGATTTGAAGCTATAAGTGTGGCTAATAAATACTTGGGTTTAATCTTATTTACGTATCATTTTGAAAATCATTTTTCACCAATTTTGATGTCTCCATATGTGTTGTTTATCTCAGTTAATAAATCTCAAAGCCATATGTGTTCTACTTAATTGTTTCCATCCACAGATTTCAAGATCTTAATATTTTGTTCTTTAGATCTTCTTTTTTATCTATCAAGGAAGATCTTTTTACATTTAGAAGATGCATTCTGAAAACTACAATAAGTGCACTTCGTAGGCGAAGAAGAATTACCGGCAACATCATCCCTTGCGATAAATATCTGACTTTCGATTCCGAAAAAGATTTAGACAGGAATACACATTTTTGAAGATATCGTTTAGAACGAGAAAGTGCGCTTTTAAAATGTCATCTGTATTGCTGGACTCGTATATAATAAGTGTCTGCATAATCACAAATTCAACAAATATTCGTCACTATCATTATCGTCATCTTTGCTTCTATCGTCATCTATGCTTTAAAATGTCAGACGGATTTAAAAAAAAACTCAAATGCGAAGGTTCCAAGCAAAGGTTTTGAAGAGCAGGCATAACCTAGTTTTGTTCAAACCATACTAGCCAACATTGGTATTCGTTATTGACGACAATTGGTATTAAAATCTCGGCAGAGCAGTCTTTGAATTTTAATTTCTGTGACAATTTTATGTAAAAAAGTAAATCTTTGACAAAGTATACGAAGACGTCACTAGTATATCAACATATACATAGAACATGCATTTACGAGGAAGATTAAGTTTGAATGATATATGAATATTCATTACCCACTCCCATTACTTACAAATACTTCACATGTAAAGTAGTAAACAGTGACAAACTTTTTGAAGTCAAGAGACAGTGGTCAGACAAGGATCTGTTATGTTCTCTTTTATTTTTATTTTTGATTTGGTCATTGACTGGGTAATGCGACCTACCACTAAAGATGAGCAAAAAAGTTTTAGATGAACCCTCTTCTCTACCCTGAGTACCCAGACTTTGCAGATGATCCTGCATTGTTTTCCTGTACCAATCAACACATGCAGGAAAAGACAAGCCGGCTTTCTGTCTTTGGACGACAGGTTGGACTCAAAGTCAGCCAGAAGAAGACAGAGATCATGGCACTTAATATGAATACACCAATACCAATTACAGTAAATAACAAAGACAGGTCAGAGACGCTAAAAATGATACCTGGAGTAGACTCGGCAAAGCCTGAGGTGTCTTCAGGACCCTTACCAATGTGTGGAAATCACAACAACACATCGCCCATAACAAACTAAAGCTGTATTATAGCTGTGTCCTGTCAATATTGCTGTATGGATCAGAGTGCTGACGAATGACTGAAAGTGACCTATCCAAGCTTTCATCCTTCCACACCAGAAGTCTCCGCAGGATCCTATACATCTTTTGGCCAAGGAAACTTTCAAATGATGACCTACTTAAATGGTGCCATCAGCAGAACATGACTCACATCATTACTCGAAGACGTTGGAGATGGATTGGACATTTGATAAAGAGAGTTAGCACTTCCATCACTTGGACATCCTTACACTGGACTCCGGAGGGTAAGCAAAAGAGAGAGGGGACCAAAAATCACATGGAGGCGTACCGTTGAGGCAGACCTTAAGAAGCAATCACACCTGGAATACAATTGGGATGATGGCCAAAGACAGACAGAAGTGGAAGACTTTGTTGCTGCCCCCATAGTGGCATATGCCAGAGTGGTGTGACGGGCAGTACGTAAGTTAGTACTCTTATGATAAGGAAAATATTTGCACAAGGGACTGCACAGACATTCAAAAGGTATGTGGTATACGTAGACCATCCCAACACCATTCGCCATACTATTCTTTGACTTTTTGGGGTTTTCGATTTCAACGACAAAAAATTCTTACTCTAGCTAATCAAATACATTGTAAATTATCATTAATATTCTACGATAATTTGTTGACACGAAAACCATCATACCAAATTATTTTGCGTCTACAGAAACTTACATAGATAAAGCTATAATTTTTATAAGAATTGCATATTACTGTGGCTTTGATATTTTCAAAAATTCATAAATAAATTCATAAATTACATCATTTTCCGAATAAAGATTAACCCAGGTTTATTTCCAAATTATCATGTGCATTATTTTGTATAGTATCGGATTTTTACCATGATCGTACAAAGACGTGTATTCGTTCAGCTCTCATTACCAGAAGCATAAGTGTTGGATAATATCTGGATAATAAAGTGGTTGGCTTTATTGTGATATACCTTCTCATATATAAGAAATTTCACACAGCCCTCACTGAAAATGATTAGCTTCAAGTAAAGCCCATCAATCAGCCGAATACGTATGAAGTAAATAAACCACTTCGCTAAAATCAGACGATGTTATTTTACATAAAGTTTCTTGAATTTCTGGGACAAAAGGATAAATTACTGTTTCAAATGTTGAAATATATCTGTATATACTGTACAGTGCTAGAGTTGTCCTTCAAATTATGTGAAAATAAGCTTTTAAATGTCAAATTGTTGACGTCTGTTATCGTTTTTCAGCTGGTGCAGGACATCTTACCTGAAATTGTTATTCTGGAAATACGTAAGTTTTATGAATATCCATTTTAAACGGGGTTTTGAATCTCTAAAACTTCTGTAAAACAATTTTCCGATAAAACATTTTTGGAGTACTTACAAAACCAAAGCAAATAATTCAGATACGAATCATGTTATAAATTGTGAATGCAGAACGTAGAATCAAGCCCTCCTGTACCTCAACCAAGATGATGTGAGCAGGTGAAAACACTCTTAAATGTGGTGGACGCTGAATACCTGCACCTTTTTGCAGCAAAGCATTGTTCACAACACTGGACCATTTTTACCTTTACCAGCCTATACACCTTCCTGTTTTTAAATATTAACCGTTGTTTTTTTGAAGAAGATATTATTATGTATGGAAAAAATATGCCTTGATTAAAATTGACTAATCTGTTTGTATTGATCCTCGGACTTAGTCAATAAAGCCAAGTTAGCAATGCCAGCTACGGAATCTTGATTACGGGATGAAGTGGGTGAAAATCGGGTTGTCACCCTGTTCTTTTTAGAAGCAATCAAATACCCCGCCAGAATGTAGAGAACGTTGTCATCGGAACTGCCATTTCAAGGCCTATTCCGAGCACGTTCCACTAAACAATTGAACACTTTTGAACACATATTTTATGAAGATGATGACCTTTCGTAATATAGCAATTACATGTATGCATATGTAGCTTGGGGCCTTGTTTTCACTTTATGCATATGTAATTGATCAATCTTGACCAAGAAACATATACAATTGGGTCATGTGGAGTGTTTTTGTGTTTGGAAAATTGTCATTAAACTTAATTTTCAGCTGATATTTTCAGTTCTTGTTACATAGAAAAATTATTGGAGAAAAGATATATATAATATGTATTGCATTATGTTATCGTGGTTATTTATTTTTTATTTGCCGAAACTGTTACTTCAATCAAGTCAACCACAGTAACCAATGAAAGACGATGCGGAGCATGAATGCCTTGGATGCGCTAAATATTCATAATTAAATGTCCTTTCTGACTCTTTCTGTTGTCATTAAGTACAGCAGTGTCTGCTTTGCCCTTCAGAAGACATTTCTAACTACAACATTTTTCTTGTTTTTCTTAATTGTCCTCTATCAATTGGGGCCCTAATATATTTGACCACATAAATATTAACTTAATATAAACTTAACTTACCATAATTTTTCTTGTGTTGATCAAGTGTCTTCGACACAAACAGGGTAAATCATTGGCACTCTAACATGTAAAGGTAGCACATTAAGCACATAACTATTAGGTACTACTACGCCAGCCTAAAATGAGAACTATCAGGAAAAGGCTAATAACAAATATTTTCTAAAGGTCCTATTTCACAGGACAGGAAACTTAGAAGTTGAGAATTTCATGAATGATAGAGAAAGAACATGTCTTTATTATGCACATACAAGCTGGATGAGATATGGTTCAGAAAAAGTTTCACGGGGAACTAATTTATCATGGATCCATACCAACATTTGAATCAATAGGTGAGGGTGCTCACCACCTTTTCACTTCGGCTTAAAAAAGTCCAAATCTCCGCGGTGACTCCTATTAAAATTTTGCTTCTCCAATAGATTTTAGATAGCACTTTTCGGAATAGATCACGAAATACCCCAAATATATCATATTCTGGTACAACACGGAACCAAATTGGGCTCTTTTATTATAGGTTTCAATGAAGCAAATAATTAGTTCAGTGCTACCTTCACCTGTTATCCCTATGTGCAATTATGAAGTCATAAATACCTATACATATGATCTCCAAGCTCTCTGCATATCTAGACAAGTTGATAAAATAACCAACTTGTGCGTAATTCTACAGTATCATGTATTGATTACAATAATGTCATCACAATGTTTTCCGTTATTACCCATATTGTATGTGGATTTGCACATACTCTCGTGTAAATAACCTCATTTGTCGTTGCAAAACATTCTAAACCTCTTGATACATGTTGGGAAATAATGAAATTATAATTTATTTTGCGCCAAAAGGAATTATGTAGCTTTTATCAACGCTTCGATGCATCTGGACTTAAAACGTTGCTTCTGCCAGTTTGAACAAAGTAGTAAGAGCAGCTTATCTAGTCTACGACCAATCAGAGGCCAGTATAGCTATGACATCATAGCTCGTTTGACGTCATAGCTCTCCCCAACCTTCCTTCCTTAGTTAAGACCTTCCCGTTTCCTACCCCAACGTCTCAAACGCCACCAAACATCAAATCAACAAACAACAAATCAAGTAACAACTCACCATCCAAATCCACATGTGTGACACCGACGAGAGCATAGATTGTTCGATTACCGAACCCAATTCTCATCCAACTTGCAAAAACCACCGATCGCAAAGAAACAAGGACAGATCAAAAAAACAAAAACAAGCCAACCCAGACACAGATCTTCCTCCAAATATCCCTCCCCCTTACCTCATGGCAAACAACATAATTATAATTACAATATCATTCACATTATTATTATACAATGGAACATCAGGAGCTTTAAGATCAACTCGGAAGACATTGATCTTTTGGCCACCGCCTCAACCCAGTCGTCTTCTGCCTACAAGAAACCTTCCTGAAAACCACTGACCATTATTTCCTCAATAGCTTCTCTTGCTACCATAAACATGAACAAGACGCCAGCAAGGTCTGTGGGGCGTCCCCATTCTCGTAAGATACGATATCTCACACAGCCCTACTCCTGTTAACACCGACCATCAGGCCATCTATATCTCTATCTACCTCCACAAAACCTTAACTCTTTGCAATATCTATCTCTCCCCAAAGCCAACGTTCAGCCAACCAGCCTTAACAACTTTATCTCTCAGCTCCCCTCCCCTTCCATCCTTCTTGGTGACTTCAACGACCACAACACCCTGTGGGGCTCCAATACCACCACCACAGAAGCAAGCTCGTTGAAAACACTCTTCGACAGATTTTCCTTACTCAACACTAACTCCCCGACCTGTCTTCATCCCGCCACAGGTTCCCTTACCTGCATTGGCCAGTAAATCTGCTCGCCAACCTTCTCCTTGATTTTGGCTGGAAAGTCACTGCTGACCTCTGTGTTAGTGACCATTACCTTCTCATGATTCAATCCAACCTTAAAACCCCACTGACCACACCGCAATTGGAACCTTAAGAAAGCTAACTGACCCCTTTTCGAAAACTCTCACCATTTCCCCGTCTTCTCGAGGGGAGGACCCCATGTCAAACTTCAGTAACATCCTTATCAACATTGCCACCTGCTCCATTCCCAAAACACTCCAAACAACCACCCCTCAACCAACCCCTGGTTCAACGATGACTGCAAAACTGCCATCAAGAACAAGAAAAAGCCTTCATAAACTTTAAAACAAACCCGACCACCAACATCCTCAACCTCTTTCGCATCAGCCGTTTTAAAGCCAGGCGCACTATCAAAGACAGTAAAACCAACACCTGGAACGACTTCGTCTCTTCTCTCACCACCAAGCATCAAGAAGATTTGGAGTAAGGTAAAGAGCTTTTCCGGCAGGGTGGGCAAGTCTCACATTTCCCATCTCTCTTGGAATAGCAACCTACTCAGCGAGAAAAGGGATATCGCTAACCGCTTGCAGCCTCTTTCAGTCTTTCAGCAACATCTCGTCCTCGGCCAACTACTCCGATGCTTCCAAAGCCAAACAGCTCGCGACGAAGCCTGGAGAATTACTTTTTCCTCCCACAACATCGAAAGCTACCCCCTCTCATCTATCTTAATTAAAGCAAGCCATCAACGATACCAACTGCACCTCCAAGGGCCCAAATAACATCCTCTACCAGTTCATTAAACACCTCCCGCACAAGGTCACCATTACCCTACTCACCATCCTTAACCACATTTGGTCCTCACACTCCTTTCCCCTATATGGAGGACAGCTATCATCACCTCCATCCCCAACCGGGCAATGACAGCACCGACCCCTCCAGTTACCACCCCATCACCTTCACCTGTTGTCTCTGTAAAAATTATGGAAAGGATGATCAACCTGAGACTTGAGACAAACAGAATCTTATCCCTTCACCAAAGCGGCTTCCGGAAACGTCGCAATACCTTGCACTAGTTAATCACGCTCGACACCGCCATCCGGGAATCCTTTACAAAAAAGGAACGTCCCATTGCCATTTTTTTCGACCATGAGAAAGCTTTCGACACTACTTAGAAATACGGCATTACCCTTAAGCTTCATACCATCGGCCTCAGAGGCCACCTCCCCATCTTTATGCAAAATTTCCTCTAACCCAGACAGTTCCAAGCTCGTATTGGCCATACCCTCTCCAACCCCTACCGCCAAGAAGAGGGTGTCCCCTCTTCTCTTGGGCCTGAGTATTAACAACATTGCGGACAACCTCGGCCCCAACATCAAATGTGCCATCTACGTGGACAACTTCACCATCTTCTACTCCTCCCCTAGCTTTTCTCTCGTCGAAAATAGGCTTCAACTTAGCCTCAACCGGATGCAAGACTGGTGCAACAATAACGGTTTTAAATTCTCTAAAGATAAGACAGTGCACATGCACTTCTGTCATTTCAACAACCTCCACCTCAACCCGAAAGTCGTCTTCAACGGCAATCGCATCCGAAAAGAACTACCTGAGTCTAACCCTAACTCCAAGCTCTCCTACAAGCAACACATCACGAACTAGAACCAGAAAAGCACCAACTCCCTTAACCTTCTACGCCTCCTGTACAACACAACTTGGCGTTCGGACCCAACGTTTTCCTCAAAATCTTCAGGCTCACTACTCGTGCCAAGCTCGACTGCGACAATATTGTCTACTGTGCCACTCACAGCTCTCACCTCAACCACATCAACACCATCTAAAATGAAGCCCTCAGGATTTGCATGGGTGCCCACAATACCTCCCCCATCATCAGCCTTCACATTGAAGCCAAAAACTCCCCCTTCTACTAAGGTGTAGAAAGCTAAGCCTTTCCTACGCTTTTACAGCCTTCACCAACACCCAAAATCCTGCCTACAACCTCATTAGGTATCCCAATTTCTCCACCCTCTTCGATTGGACTAAAACCCTATCCCCTACTTTCAGCTTACGCATCAAATCTGACCTCCATCTACTCGATAACAACCCCGCCACTCTTGGCACTTTCTCCTGGCCCACATTTCCTCCTTGTGCCGCACCCTTCCACCCATCTGGACCTCTCCACTCATCACAAAGCTCAAACAAATCCCAACCTCTTAATTAACCTCCACAACCATATTAAAAACAAACTCTCCAACTACACCTCCATTTTTACTGATGGCTCCAAGGAAGGCGAGAAGACAGTTGCTGCTGCCGATATCCAAGACATCACCCTCAACAGCAGGCTTTCAAACTACTTGTCCATCTTCTTGGCTGAGGCCAAGGCCATCCTGCTCGTTTTGAACTATATTGAGTACTCCCAGCTCAGACATTTTGCAATCTTCTCGGACTCCAAGTCTGTCCTTACTTCTTTATTCAATCCTAAATGGAATAACCACACGTCTCATCTCATCCTCCGCACAGTCCTTTCGCACCCCCCTCCCATTCTCTGCAGGAAAAGTATTATATTCTTCACCCAACCATGTTGGCATCCTTGGCAATGACAGAGCTGATTTAGCCGCTAAGCTTGCCCTCAAATTCCCCCCTATCCCAAAGCCCATTCTGACATTAAAAAACTTACCGCTTCCCTTGTTCGTGACAGCTGAAAAACCTCATGGGGCTCCCAAATTGATAACAAAGTCTGTAACATCCAGCCCACCATTCCAACCAAACCCATCATCCACAATCTCTCCCGAATAAGCAACGTCCACATTACCCGCCTTAGAAAGGTCACACTCACCTTATCCACTGCCAAATCCTTACTGGCTCCCCCACCCCTCGGAAATAATTGTCATTGCCCCTCACCGTCCACCATGTCCTCCTTGCCTGCTCCCTGTACAACCTCCCAAGAGCTTCCTTCATCCCTCACAACCCCATAGCCGAGCTCTTCCAGAATAAGTTCCTGAAGAAAATGATCTCCTTCCTTCATCATACCTCCCTCTACAACCATATTTAGTCCTCCTCTCGTCCCCGTACCTACTTTTACCTCTTTCCTTTTTTACACCATTGTACTTCCTCCTTCGATCGCAGCTTCCTGGCTATTAGCACCCGTCCTTCTCTCAGACTCCTCCTATTATCTCTTTTCCCCCACGTGTGGAATAATCTAACCTCTCGGGAACAATTTGACCCTTGCTGTCGAGGTGCCGTTAAGCCTTCATCAAATAAAATGAGATAAAATCATAGCTTATTTGCATATACTGAAGAATGCTTTTGATTGGTCGAGGACTGGGTAGCCTACTCTGAAGTTTTATCATACGACCGTCTCCCTCCTCTTTTTAGAGGGGGTTTGTTCATATACGACCGTTTTCCTATATTGCATTGGTTGGTCGGTTGTTGTGGGGCGGAGGGGGGGGGGGGGTGATGATTTCAACAAGTATGAAAGTTACAAACGAATGTCAAAATGAATTAATCTATTTCTTGATTGGTTGGTGGCTCTCAAAAGAGCCTTTGGGTTCTATATCTGCATCACAGCATTCGATCTATTGTCCTCCTGTAGTCCACTGAGGCTGGCCGTCTCCTTTGGTCCTGTCGGTTTCTTGACCGTTCTTTGGTTCTTTACGGGCCTCGCCGTGTTCTTTTGTCATGTTGAAAGCAGCAAGGTAAATCTCCCATATACCGTCCCAACCGGTTGACTCGTCTTGATAAACATGGGCAATGTCTGCTACAGTTACCTTGCCTTCTGCGAGATGAAGTCCTTCTTCAAAAGGTTTGAAACAGTTGCATCTGCTTTCTAGGTAGTATATAACTTTATCGTAGTCGACAAGTTTAAAACTCCATTTTCTCAAGAGTTTAAACATTTGGTCGGCTAAGATCTACCACTCCACAATGCGTTCGCTCTGAAGTTCTGAATACAAATGACAAGAAGGAACAAGTTTGCTTTGCTAAATTTATACGTTATTCCGATGTCATAGACCAATCAGAAGCCAGAAAGGTATTATGTCATCCGTTTTGATGGCGCTCTTTTGTTATTATGCAAGCTACTTCGGCGTTCATTCTAAAGCTCTGAATCCAAATGAAAGGAAATATTTTGTTTTGTTCTGTTATTCTTTGTTCCGATCTTTTGGTTTATAGTCCTTGACCAATATGAATGCAGTAAAGTTCTAGGCCGTCCCAGTTGGAGGAGCTTTTTTATTATTTCGTTTTATGCCAGAAAACCAGCTTCTACAAACTGATCATGATTCTGCATATTTGAAGAGATACTAAAATTTCTTAGAAAAAATAAAAGCTTGTAGTAAAAACCTTGTAGAAACAAAACTGCGTGTAGAAAAAAGAATGCGCTTTTGTTAACCCCCCCGTCCCCGTCCCTTCACCCTTACACCCCGCCTGAAAAACCACACACTAATTTGTTCGGAATTTATCGCATGGTTCATTGTTATTTTTTGGAAGGTTCTGCATTAATCACCTTTAACGAGATTTACAATCTTCAATCTTCATCAATTTTCGATTGATTCAATGCTACATAATCCTAGCCCATGCAGTTTATTTTGTATGCGATTAAGTGGGTGTGTGTTCAGTATTGTGCGTGAACATTGACCACTCTGGGACCGTTCGGCTGAGCCAGAGAACCATCTTTTACGGTGGAACGTTGAAGACCTCGCGTAGTGCAGAAGCACCACCTAAGCTCGTTTTCGCCTCAGTGATATCGCCCTATGCGAGGTGTGGGAATATTGCATTCGTTACCCCGTCTGACATCAGGCAACTCTAGCGTATCACGGGAAAGTAAAGCGTGTTTTCTTCCTTGTAAATTTTGGCGTGTATTTAGATAGCAATCAACATTGATTTATTGTAGGTCTATCTTATAGACCTAATTTATAATGATACTGAACAAAATTACACGTAAATATTAGTCCAATCGTCCAATTTTGCACACAAATAGTAATAATCTGGACGTTTCAATACCACCAAAAAAGCATTACTAACTTAAATATGCATGTAAATCTATGGCTGAAACGATATAATGCCTCCTAATTAAATTGAATTAATCGTTCCGTTAGTACGTTTGTATAAAAACGCAATTAATCCGAATCGTTTACAGGGCCAAAATACACACTCTCCTAACATACATATCAACCTATGGCAGCATCAATCAATTGCCTTAGATTTCAGTCAAACATTAACCTACGTACGCGTTATATTAATTCATATCAATATTCAAGTAATAATCCAATGAATCCTATCCGTTTGGTATATCCACAATAAAGCACACACGTTAAAATGTCAAATACGCGCAAGACGAACAGTCGAATGTACACAGCGTCTTTGTCGTGCAAAGCCTCAGGATTTTTAATCGTTGTTGGGAGGTTTGATCTTAACTTCCGGCCAAAGAAAAATTATGCAGGAGATGGTAAGTGGTTGTCGATTGGTGTGGCTCTAAGGCACAGTAATGCGAGTTTAACCTCAGCATTCGCTTTTCTTGCCTTCATGATCGCGTTCTTGACAGTCTGAACCTGTCGTTCTATGAATCCGTTGGATTGGGTGTACCTAGGGCTTGACGTTATGTGGTCAAATTTCCAGGTCTTTGGACACTCGACTACAGCACAGGCAAGAAGAGCAAAAAACATACTTTGACAAAACAGCCCACGACTTGCCACCTTTACACAAAGAAAAGGTTGTAAGGGTCCAGGATCAGAACAAGGAAAATAAGCACCTGCCACAGCCGTAAACAAACGGCAGCCAATATAACAGCCATGGGTTCAGAAAATTTGTCTGGTATGCCTTGTTCAGGGAAGACATCCTTCAGAAAGTTGATGATAGTGTTAATATCACACCTACCTTTTGGTGATGGTTTGACTATGTTGTACTTCGAGTAGTCTGCAATAAGGAGGAAATCATGTCCTCGAATTGTAAAATTGTCTGAGGCAATTGTCTGCCATGGTCTAGTTGGTATTTCGTGTGGTTGTAGTGTTTCATGCGGTTGTGATTTTGAGAATTCTTGGCATATTGGACAACGTTTGACCAATTTTTCAATCTCCTTGTTTATGCTATGCCAAAATTCACATGTTTTTGCCCTTAACTAGCATTTAGTTGCGCTTTGGTGGGCCTCATGTATTTTGTCGAGTATGCCTGATTATAGGATTTTGAGAATCACAATCCTGTCTCCTTTGAGAATGAGACCATTCTCAATGGCAAGTTCATCCCAGTATGATTAATAGGGATAGAAGGTTGTCGGTACATGGAGTTGTCGTTCCGCCCATCCTTCTCGAATAAGGTCGCTTAGCGCTCTCAAACCTGGGTATGCGTTTGTTTCCTTACGCAATTCCTTGATCTTGTCAGTTGATAACTGGACAAAGTGGGCTTTCACTTCCACTTTTTCTACAGCATCAGCTGCAATTGCATTCAGTCTTGACAGTTCATCTACAAGGAGAATTTCCCGGCCAAGTCTATATTTTTAGTTACGTCATACCCCTGTAGTCTGAGAAGCATGCGCTGCAACCGTAGAGGCGCTGCACCCATGGTTTTGAGGTGAATCATTTCAAGCGGATTATGATCTAATTCAACAATGAATTGCTTCCCATATACATATATGTGGAATTTTTAACATGAGTATACTACTGCCCGGCCAGTATTTCCCTCTCAATGTTGGCGTACCTTTGTTCCGTCTGTGTGAAGGACTTAGAGGCGAAGCAGACTGGTTTGTCATCCTGCATGAGGGCTGCTCCGACGCCCCTCAAGGATGCATCGACCTGAAGGATGGTGTCCTTCTGAGGATCAAAGTAGGCTAGAGTAACTTCTTTGCAGATGAGTGTTTTGACCATCTCAAAAGCCAGTTTATGGGACGGTGACCACTAGAAGCTGACATCCTTCTTGATCAGTTTTTGCTATGTGATTCGAGAGGCTGGGTATGAACGGTGACATGTACGTTGCAATACTAAGGATGGTTTGTAATTCCTTCACATTTCCAGGTGCCCTGAAGACTTGGATTGCCTTTATTCGGTCAGGGTCTGGATGAACACCCACTGAGTTATAGACCAGCCCGAAGAATTTTATGTTCTGTTGCTTTATCTCACACTTTTCTAAGTTGAATACCAGGCCGTGTTCCCTAGCCATCTTCATGACGTTGTGTAGGTTCTGGTCATACTCGCTGCCTCACCTCTGAACATGCTTACATCATCTGCAATTTCCACTATGCCAGGGCACTTTTCTAAGGTTTGATCCATCTTGTGCTGGAATATGTCCTAGCTAACACACAACCCGAATGGTAACCTCTTAAATCTGAAGTTTCCGAATGGGCTATTGAATGTAGTAAGACAATTGGATTCTTCATCCAATGTGATTCACCAGTAACCGTGTCGGGCATCAAGTTTGGAGAATTCCCGCAAACGTGTGTTATCTCCTCTAGCGTTGGTGTGTGGTGGTGGCTGCGTTTGATCGCTTGGTTGAGGTCCCTTGGGTTGAGACATATACGCCACCTATCATTGACCTTTTGTGAGTAGGCCAGGCTACTAAACCAGTCAGTTGGTTCTGTAACCTTTGTGATGACATCCAGGTCTATCACTTTATCCAGATCGCGCTTAATGTCATCCTTGATTTGAATTGAGCATTTTCTGGGCAGGTGAATGATTGGATGGACAGAAGGGTCGGTGACTATATGGTATTGTCCAGCGAAACACCCAATGCCTTGGAATCGGTCAGAGTATAGGGCTTGTAACTTTTCTTTGTTATTGATTAACCTCGACCTTCAAGGTCGCAGGGTTTGGCTTTTCATCCACTTTGATGTTCAGAGATGCAAAAATCTCAGTTCTATTCATGAAATCAACTGAAATAGTTTCAAACTTCAGTCGCTCAAAATCTTCAGCGTGGTGTGTCTTTGTTGACAGTAATGACACCAGCTTGTTTTTGTTTCGATTGGTGGGGCTTGGAACCAGAATTTTGTTTTTCGTAGCTCCTTGATTTGGATTTGTTTTATCGAGATGTGCCCATATTCCTCCCGTCGTCACTTTGTCTACCCCTCTGGCTTCCTTGTATACAGACACTACGCCAGTGGTTCATTTTCCCACACTTGGTGCATTTAGTACCTTGTGCTGGGCATTTGCCGAACTGTGTATCGTTGTAGACCGCAATTTCCACACTGCCTAGGATGGGGCCTATGATCCCGAACTGCGTTTACATTCACATTGCTGAACAATTCACGCATGTGCGCAATTGTTGCCTCATGCGTCCTAGCAATGCCCAATTGCTAAAAAAAAAAAGCCTCTTGCACCTTTTTGTACCTAGTGCATATAATGAGCTGCTCTGTTAGGCGTTCTGCCAGCTCGGTATGTTGGAAGTAGCACTTTTTTGCCTGAATCTTGCAGCGTGTGATGAATTCATCACAGCTTCCTTGTTGTTGCTGGCGAAACTTTTGAAAATTGAATCTGCATAGTCTAAAATTAGTTTTGGGCTCAAAGTGTTTTGCAAACTTTTCAAAAACTTTCTTGAGGCTTTTTCGATCTTCTTCCGACAACTCCGACACGAATTGAATAGGTTTCCTAATCATTTTTTCTAAGGGCTACCATTTGACAGCAGGCTGAGGCCGCGTGCCAATCGCGTGGCAAAACCAGCATCACATGACAAACAACAATCCGTCAAAACAATCCCTGAATACAAACAAATTGAGAGCACGCGCGATAAGGATTTACGCCAGATGTCGGCGGCTATTTTATCCGCCTTCTTTTGACACGAGATTTTATAGCGGAACGAAAGATAACATTTTATTTGAGAGGCCGCGATGTTCTAGTGCGCTGATCTGCCTTGCAAAAATCCAAAATAACAAGGGTTTTGCGATTTTTACCGATCTCACTATTGTTCGCGGGCCAGATTACATTGTCTGGCGGGCCAGATTTGGCCCGCGGGCCGCCTATCAAGAATCCTTGTAAATAAATGCCTTCTTGTCTCAGCCACAGAAGTGAGTATGTGACCGTCTCCTGGTCTGATTTTTGGGCAAGAGGTCCTTTGAATATGAGCTCACAGTATTGTTGAAAACTCTGAAATTCTAATGGAAGGTCGCTTGGGGACCAATCCATAGCAGGAGGTGAAATTCCTAATGTGTTTCCCATTTTCATCAAGTATGGATTAGTTTGTGCTCCTGCATGATGGTAGTCACTAACTTCTGGGCCTTTGTCAGTGTCGAAGCTGTGCGTATGCTCGCTTGCTTAGATTGATGCGATGCAAGCAGGTTGATATTTTCACAAAATTAGAATAAATATATTATGAGCTACGTAACGAGGTTTTGACGACCTATATCTTATAAATAAAATGGCTTGGCCAATGTTATTACTGTAGCATTTTAAATTCCGTTAACGTTAGTATCGTAACGCTATGTAGTAGGCCTATGTACTTCTAATACTACTACGTTACTCGTTAGTGTGTAACGTTGGGCCTCTGTCTTACCTTCATCAACAACTAACGTTAGACATAAAATAATCAATTCTCACTGTTTCTAAAAAGTCTTAATTTCAATTTCAATCTCAATTGACTTCTCAATTTAGGCCCTTAAATTATTTCACACGAAAATATCATCGTAGCTGTCAATGTCATCGTAGTTTTCAATGTCATCGTAGTTGTCAATGTCATCGTAGTTGTCAATGTCATCGTAGTTGTCAATGTCATCGTAGTATTCAATGTCATCGTAGTTGTCAATGTCATCGTAGTTGTCAATGTCATCGTAGTTGTCAATGTCATCGTAGTTGTCACTGTCATCGTAGTTGTCAATGTCATCGTAGTTGTCAATGTCATCGTAGTTGTCAATGTCATCGTAGTTGTCAATGTCATCGTAGTTGTCAATGTCATCGTAGCTGTCAATGTCATCGTGGTTTATGGGAACATCGTAGTAGTAGGATTTGTCTACGTTATGCTGTTGGCTTGAAGCAATTGAAGATGGCGCTCGACCTTTTCTCGGTGTAACACGTGTCATCGATGACGCAGTTTCCGTGGAAAGTTTTCTCCGACACGTGAGTGACCGCAATCAAGTAGGGAGTGCTGTGCAATTATTTTTCGAAATAAGGAAAAGTTATGAATTTTCAATGGTTAAAAATGAACGTGGAACGTGTTTTTGATGGTGACTTGACTGGACAGGGTAATTTACTTGATCATAGAGTAATTAGTGTCAATCGTTGTAGGCACTGTTTCAAATTTTCAGAAACTGTTTTTCTTTTCTTTCAGTTGACGTGTATGTCTAAAAGTGTAGTGCCCTTCGTCCTAAATAAAGTAAAGAGTTGCCTTGTAAAATGATTGTAACTTACCGGTATCCTTTGTCTCTTTGAAATTTAATCGGTAATGTTCATGTCGTAAGAGGTTGAATTCATTTAATTTTTGTATCACACATGTTCTAAACAGAGGCACAATAGCATGTTTGTACGTAGATAAACAGTGATGACGAACGTCATTGCGATGCTGTGACGCAGTGAATAGTTCATGTTGACGGAGATGCAAAGTTAATTTCCATTAATATCCGTGACAATCAACAACATCTTTGATATACCGTGTCCGATTTTACTCTCCAACTGCCACCATATAAATAGATTGGGAGTTTCACTTAAGATAATGAATAAGAGACGTGAACCAAGTACTAATAGTTTCCATAATATAATGTCTGAATGTTGGACTATTAGACTATTAAGCATGTTGACGAAGTAATTACATGATGATGAAAAAGGATGATTCAGATGGTACATACACTGAAGTAGTTTTATGATGAGTATTGATATGCACGGTGATGAGGATGATAAAGTAGACCGCATAGTATTACAAGCGCATGTTAAGTACGGTAGCTCATAATGTAACAATTATTTCAAACAAACGACCGTTTTTCTTTCTTTCGCTCTCTTTGCAGCTTAAACTTTCATTAAATTGTTTATTGTCTTCCTCGCATTTTCAGCAAAAGCAAATATTATCGACAGCGCATGTTAAGTACAGTAGCGCATGATGTAACGATTATTTGAAACAACGACTGTTTTGCTTACTACTCTCTCGCTTGTTTAGTACAAAGTAGATATCATCAACGGCGCTTTTTGAGTACGGTAGCGCTTTTTCAAATTGAAAATTTGCGTCGGTTTGGCCTAAGGAACAGATACAAAACCTGAGATTATTAAAGCCTTGCAGCCGATTTATTCAGATGTTGCGACGAAAAAGTGTACGCAATTGCTAAGAATATTTCACGGTGTTTAAATTTACTAGAAATTTCAACGTCCAACACAGAACTGGATTTTCAAAATAAGTGTTTTGCGTCTGAAAGCCTAGCCATGTTGTCTATTTTTTCTCATATATCAAAAAAGGAGTAATGAACATTACAAGTTCAGTAGACAATATTTAGTCATAAAGGGGCCTTTACTGAGTTTCAGGAATTTTTAATTTCCTCTTGTAAAGATAGTATTGTCCCAGACGCATTCCGTATGTATCATTGCATGAGACTTAAACGTTATGATAGCATAGGATCACGACAAAAAAGTGGTCTTCGTCTCGCCAGAAACTTCTTAATTTTAGAGACTTTTTTTTATTGATTTCTTTGATAGGTCCTCTAACCGATTGCCGTAAGGCAATGGTTAACCTGCTCTAAGCAACGCAGGAAAACCATGGCAAATAACTGGAGATTTTCTCATTCCGCCCTCGTCTTTTTATTTATTTTTTCTTCAAAATATGACTTAGCTTTTAAGGATTACAAAACAATACCGGTAACACAGAAACTTCAATGATGATGAGTGAAAGCTTCGAAACACCACTCGAAAATATGACGCATGCAGCTAATTAAACATTAAAAAACAATACCGGTAACACGGTAATACCGGTAACACGGTTATTTGACAGAAACTTTTATGATGATGTTCTTCCAGTGGGGAGAATTTTAATTTGTACTATTCCATACAAATTTGTGAGACTTGTTGATTTATATAAACCACATCCATACCAGAAAAAAGAACGCAGATACGCTTGAACCTTTTTGCTACTAAAGATGTTCGGTCGCTACTAGCTCAATTTATTTGTTTGGCAGATCGGCTACGAACTGTTCCTCTACATCCGCCTGGCGTTTTGGCTATATGTGGTCGCTTTTTTGTACGTTTACAGACTGCTCCTCTAAAACTGCTTAGCATGGTTGCTGTAAGGGTTAGACCCGCTTAGGATACCTCGCTTGCTCGGGTTAGGACACCTCCGATACGGTTGTGGGCTGTGGTCGCATGTGTGGTCAGATCTATACCCGAATGACCACTCGATCTACTGTCGCTTGGCTTTTCGGCTGATTGGGCTAAAGCTGATCGTCTACGACCTCGGTTGCTATATTTTTCGACTACGAACTGCTCCACTGTCAATTGACTTTTCGGGTACCGACTCTCGGCTGTGGCCGCTTGTCTGTTCTTCTCTGCGAGCGACTGGCTCTTCCATTGGCTATGACCGCTTTTTTGTTCTCGGGTACTGACTGTTCCTCAACGGCCACGTGGCTGCTCCGCTGGTTAGCCTGCACCACTTATGCTCTGTGGCCGATCGGCTACGTCTTGCTCGGTTGGTTTGATTTCAAGTGCCATCATTCACCACATGCAAGAAGTTTTAGGCTTGCTCAGTATATTCCAGTCTGTTATTAAACGTAGTGTCAATTTTTCTCTTATACGACCGTCTCCCTATTTTTACTGGTCGGTCGGTTGGTGGGGGAAAGATATTTCCATTGGGTATAAGGTCCCCCTTCCAGGATTTTTTAGGGGGATAAAAACACAGACACATAACACTTGACAAACAAGCATAGACGTTACAAACGAAAAGAATGTCACACATAAACATTACAAACAAAATGCATTCACAAATATTAAAAAACAAAAAGAGGGTCTTATAGAATATTTCTTTCTTTTAAATAGTTGGTGGCTCGCAAAATAGCCTTTAAGTTATATTTGTGTGCCTACTCCTCCTTACGCCATCGGGCATTCGCACACCGGTTCTCTGACCTGCGTTCCCATGCTTCGCCCTGTTTCGACGACTTCGCCCATCATCTTTGCCTTCTTTTTCGGCTTCTTCCTCTACGGCTTCTTCTTCTTCGGCTTCTTCTTCTTCGGTTTCTTCTTCTTCACTTTCTTCTTCTTCGGCTTCTTTTTCTTCGTCTTATTCTTCTTCAGCTTCTTCTTCTTCTTCTTCTTCTTCTTCTTCTTCTTCTCCTTCGGTTTCTTCTTCGGTTTCTTCTTCTTTTTCTTCTTCTTCTTCTTCGGCTTCTTCTTCTTCTTCTTCTTCGGCTTCTTCTTCTTCTTCTTCTTCTTCTTCTTCTTCTTCTTCTTCTTCTTCTTCTTCTTCTTCTTCTTCTTCTTCTTCTTCTTCTTCTTCTTCTTCTTCTTCTTCTTCTTCTTCTTCTTCTTCTTCTTCTTCTTCTTCTTCTTCTTCTTCTTCTTCTTCTTCTTCTTCTTCTTCTTCTTCTTCTTCTTCTTCTTCTTCTTCTTCTTCTTCTTCTTCTTCTTCTTCTTCTTCTTCTTCTCTTCGGTTTCTTCTTCTTCTTCTTCTTCTTCTTCTTCTTCTTCTTCTTCTTCTTCTTCTTCTTCTTCTTCTTCTTCTTCTTCTTCGGCTTCTTCTTCTTCGGTTTCTTCTTCTTCTTCTTCTTCTTCGGCTTCTTCTTCTTCGGCTTCTTCTTCGGCTTTTTCTTCTTCGGCTTCTTCTTCGGCTTCTTCTTTGGCTTCTTCTTCGGCTTCTTCGGCTTCTTCTTCGGCCTCTTCTTCTTCGGCTTCTTCTTCAGCTTCTTCCTCGGCTTCTTCTTCGGTTTCTTCTTCGGCTTCTTCTTTGGCTTCTTCTTCGGCTTCTTCTTCGGCTTCTGTCACGTCAGCATCTTCTGTCACATCAACTTCTTCTATCACGTCTTCGGTTTCTTCTTCTTCTTCGGCCTCTTCTTCTTCGGCTTTTTCTTCGACTTCTTCTTCTTCAGCTTCTTCCTCGGCTTCTTCTTCGGTTTCTTCTTCGGCTTCTTCTTTGGCTTCTTCTTCGGCTTCTTCTTTGGCTTCTTCTTCGGCTTCTATCACGTCAACTTCTTCTGTCACGTCAACTTCTTCTGTCACGTCAACTTCTTCTGTCACGTCAACTTCTTCTGTCACGTCAACTTCTTCTGTCACGTCAACTTCTTCTGTCACGTCAACTTCTTCTGTCTCGTCATTTTTTCTGTCACGTCAACTTCTTCTGTCACGTCAACTTCTTCTGTCACGTCAACTTCTTCTGTCACGTCAACTTCTTCTGTCACTTCAACTTCTTCTGTCACGTCAACTTCTTCTGTCACGTCAACTTCTTCTGTCACGTCAACTTCTTCTGTCACGTCAACTTCTTCTGTCACGTCAACTTCTTCTGTCTCGTCATTTCTTCTGTAACGTCAACTTCTTCTTCCTTTAACTTATTCTTCTTCGGCTTCTTCTGCGGCTTCTTCTTCTTCTTATGCTTTTTCTTCTTCGGCTTCTTCTTCGGCTTCTTCTTCTTCGGCTTAATTAAATCGACGACGTCTGTGGCAACATTATATATAATCTTCCCCTACAAGAGGCCTCAACGTTGTTTACGAAAGTACAACCTGACGATTGACTCCCTGTTGTGAATGACACTTTTTGTCCCGTACCATTGCGTATCGCAATTTCGATGGATTCGGCTATCAAATTCTGTGTAAAACTACAAGGATCCTCACATCCAATCGATTGGCATATTTTTCCACGGAGTGTAACAACGTGTCCTGCTTCTGCTCGCATTCTTATATGCCCGGTATTGCTGATGTTCCTTCCGATAGTAATCAAATCTCGGTGTACTTCAGACAAGTAAATATTTTCGGTGAGCGATGCCACGGTCACTTCCCTCAAGGGCAGCAAGTCGATCTTTTCATTTAGCACTCCTGCCGTTCAAAAAGAACATTGACTTGTCTGTTACAGATTTTGTAGGAGGTAACTGAAACTCGCTAAACCGACGTCCTAACCGACATCGAGATATAAGGGTCTCGAAATTCCGTCACTGTGTTTTCGGGATGCACACCTATAGAGCCATTGCTCGGCAGTGTCTCGTACAACGATTTAGTCATGGCCATCTCTCGCACTCCAATGAAGGTATTTTCAAACGTCTTTACAATTTAAAAACATCGGTGATCTAAGTGACAGTGATTTTGTTCGACTTTTGTTGTTCTTGATTGGTTTGACGACAAAAAAATTGGCCTGAACTCGTGGAATCGACGAAAGGGCTCAAACAGGATTGTCAACAGCTCAGCTGAAGCAAGCCACGCATATGCTATGGCTAAGAAAATCGAAGAAAAAACACGGGCGAAGTCTTCACAAATTTTTTGAGCACGGGTGTTTCCTCCAAAAATAATTTCAATGAAGCATTCAACGAAGACTACAGTGACGAAAATGCGCTTAGAAGTTCCTGTCGTCATTAACCTGTTGGGCCGGTGAATTCAGCCAACTCACTACGGAACGCGTCTTGATCCGCCCAGAGTTTCGCTCTTGATGATTGACGAGAAAGTGCATGAAAAGAAAAGCCGCGTTTATCGAATCACTTCAGCACTATGGTTAATGATATACTGAGCGAGCCTAAAACTTCTTGCACCTGGTGAATGACTGCAAATTTGCATGGAATAATACAAAATAAAATTCACCCCACCGGAAAAACATCATCATAAAAGATTCTGTCAAATAACCGTGTTACCGGTATTACCGTGTTACCGGTATTGTTTTTTAATAGTTTAATAAGCTGCATGCGGTCATATTATCAAGAGGTGTTTCGAAGCTTTCGTTCATCATCATTGAAGTTTCTGATGATATAATCGTGTTACCTGTATTGTTTTGTAATGTTTATTAAGCTGAGTCATATTTGAAGAAAAATTAAACAAAAAAGACAAGGGCGGAAGAAGAAAGGGTCCGGTTATTTGCCATGGTTTGCATCCTACGGTAACCTGCGTTGGTTGGGGCAGGTACTTAAACACTTGTCTTACGACAATCCTGTAGAGGGCCTATCAAAGAAACCAATGAAAAAAAGGTCTCTAATATCAAAAACTTTCTGGCGAGACAAAGACGACTGTTTTTAGTCGTGATCCTTTGCTATCATAATGTTTAAGTCTGATGCAATGCTACATACGGAATGCGTCTGGGACAAAACTATCTTTACAAAAGGAAATTAAAAAAGCCCCTTCATGATTAAATATTATACACTGAACTTGTGAATAGTCATTACTCTTTTTTTGAAATATGAGAAAAAATAGACCGTACGGCTAGATTTTCAGACGCAAAGCAGTTATTTGAGAAAGTTTTGTTTTGTGTTAGACGTTGAATATTTCTAGGAAAAAATTAGAAACCGTGAAATATTCTTAGCAATTGCGTACACTTTTTCGTTGCAACATCTGAATGAATCGGCTGCACGGCTTTAATAATCTCGGGTGTTGTATGTAATCCTGAGACCAACCGACGCAAATTTAAAAGTCTAAGAAAGTTTTGGGGGAAAATGGTGTATATTATGTGCTACCGTAATCAACATGCGTCGTCGATAATATATACTTTTACTAAACATGCGAGAAAGGAGTAAGCAAAACATGCCCCGTCGATGATATTTACTAAAAATGTGAGGAGGAAATATAAACATTTTAATGACAGTAAAAGCTGCAAACAGAGCAAAAGAAAGCAAATCATTCGTTTGTTTGAAATAATATGTACATTATGCGATACCGTACTTAACATGCGCCGTTGATAATATTTACTCAAAACGCAAGGAGTAGAAACAATTTAATAAAAGTAAAAGAAAAACAGTCGTTAGTTTGAAATGTTCGTTTCGTAAGGAGTAAAATTAGACATTGTGGAATATTACATTTTATTTGGAAAATTCTTAAATGAGTGAAATCACACACAGTGAAACATTCTTAATATTTGCGTACAATTTCTCTTTGCAACATCTGAAGAAAAAAAATTGTCTGCATGACTTTAATAATCCCAGGTCTTATACGTATGTAAAATAAGACTGTATGAGGCCCACGCCAATTTAAAACACAGAACATTTCTATAAATGCCCGGAAATAATTTCATGAAATATAGACATTGTGAAATATTGTATTCTATTTGGCAAATTCTTAGTATTTCTGTATACTTTCTCACTGTAACAAGCGTGACTTCAATCATCTCAGGTGATGTTCAGGTTCCTTAGAATCATATGACTTCTTCCCGGTTTTACGAGGCCAACACATCAAAAGCAGAAACAATTATGACAAAATAGCGTATATTAGGCGCTATCGTACTTTACATCCGCCGTCGATAATATTTACTTTTATACCGTTCAGGTAAAAATGAGTAGGATGTAATAAAGATTATAGTAACAATGTAACAAAAAAACACAAAACAAGATCCTTCTAAGCTGCCGTTTGTTTTTTTAGCGCTTTTCCAGTCCTTGACCAAACACTGAACCCTGTCTTCAAGTTGACGCGGCTGTCCACACAAATTTCGCATCACCCCCATACAAAATTCGCTTCAGGAGTACGCGCTGTAATAAAGTTGGCCAATCATAGCGCGTGGTTATAGGAATGCACGAGTTACATAATATTATCAGTGCTTTCAATATTCTTCGTTCTTTTATGGTTCTGTTCGTTTGTGCCCAGAATGAACTGCGCGCATTTCGTCAATGTAGCGGAACAGCGTTCATCTCGTGTTGTTACTTCAAAGGGGATTGATTGTTTTTCAACCGCTCTCGCGATTTTGTGCGCATTTGACATTTTAGTGTGTGTGCGTTATTGTGGATATACCAAACGGATAGGATTCATTTGATTATTACTTGAATATTGATTTAAATTAATATAACGCGTACGTAAGTTTACGAAATGTTTGACTTAATTCTGAGGCAATTGATTGATGCTACCATAGATTGATATGTATGTTAGGAGAGTGTTTTTTCGGATTTATTGGGGTTTTTTTCTTTCTACGAGCTTTTTTTTTATAAAAGATTTTGGTATCTCGCTAAAAATGCAGAATCATGAACAGTCTGTAGAAGCTGGTTCTCTGACCTAAAAAGTATTTTCAAAAGAGCCCCACCAACAGGGTCGGCTTAAAACTTTTCTGTATTCTTATTGGTCAAGGACTATAAACAAAAAGATCGGAACAAAGAATAAAAGAACAAAGCAAAACATTTCCTTTAATTTGAATTCAAAACTTTTGAGCGAACGTTAGAGTAGCTTGTATAATAACAAAGGAGCGCCACCAACTCGGTAACATACCTTTCTGGCTTCTGATTGGTCATAGAAATTGAAACAACGTGTAAATTTAGCAAAGCAAACCTGTTCCTTCCTGTCATTTACATTCAGAACTTTAGAGCGAACGCATCATGGAGTGGGAGATCTTAGCCGAACAAATGTATACACTTTTGAGAAAATGGAGTTCTGAACCTGTCGACTACGATGAAGTTATATACCACCTGGAAAGCAGATGCAACTGTTTCAAACCTTTCAAAGAAGGGCTTCAGCCTGCAGAAGGCGAGGTAAGTGTAGCAGCCATTGCCCATGTTTATCAACCGTGTCAACCGTTCGGAACGGTATATGGGAGTTTTACCTTGCTGCTTCAACATGGAAAAAGAATACGGTGAGGCCCGAAAAGAATCACAGAATGGTCAAGATACCAACAAGATTAAAGGAGGCGGCCAGTATAGGAGGACAATAGATCGAATGCTGTGATGCTGATTATAGAACCCAAAGGGCTCTTCTGAGAGCCACTAGCCATTCAAGAAAGAGAAAAATTCGTTTGTAAGGTCCATATTTGTTCGTGGGTGCTATGTGTCCGTATTTTTGTATATTTCATTTATCCCCCTGACAAACCCTGGAATGGGATCTTATCCCTCGATGAAAATATCCCCCACCAACCAATGAAAAATAGGGAAACGGTCGTATATAAACCAACAAAAAAGAGGGAAAGGGTCTTATGATAAAATTCCAGAGCATGCTATTCAGTCCTCGACCAACCAGAAGCATTTATAAGTATATACAAATGAGCTATGACGTCAGCAATACTGGCTTCTGATTGGTCGAGGACTGGATACCTGTTCTTACTACTGAACGACCTAAGGACAATCTCAGTTGAATTTCAGAACCATCAAAACAGTCCAAATTAGGACTGTTTGAGAGCACTTGTCCATTAAGAAACTGAAATCAATTTGGAATGATTCCCTTAGGACATGTTGCCTGTCATTATTGTTGTTATGGACGCCTAGATTTCATTGTCCTTTTGAGCTTTGAAACACAACATTGAAATACACTTTATCTTCAATTCTTGCAAATACATCTAGATTATAATACAAAAAGAAGCCTACTACTAAGTTACATCTTAAACAATTATACATCTTTCAACAGAATTAAAACGGGCTTTGAATTGTGACGATTTCATTCAGACTGTCAGATTTGCAAGTGTCTTCAAGCTGCAGAGTGTTTAAAGGAGACAAAGTCTGACATAATCCTTATTTTATATGATAGAACTATAAATAACAAATCTCCTGACCACGTTTCATGCCTCCAGAAGCAATACATTTTTGACAGTTATTGAAAACTTTAAAGCTACTACTATGGGAGCTGCCATTTTTATTTTAAAACATGCAGAAAATTATGTCATCAATCCAACAGGATGTTGAAATGACTTGTGTTTCTTTATAAACTATCTCACGTTTTCTACCTTATAAACAATTGTTTTGCTGTGTTAAGGGTCAAGGACATTTTCCTGTACACATGAAAGTATCAAAACATGTTATTTAAACTTTGTGTCACATCATTTTTAAATACAAACTTTAATAAAAATGATAAAGAAATTCATTATTATAATCCTTATGTCCCTTTGGGAAGTAGTGTCATCATGCACAATATTTCTAAACAGAATTGAACAAAATGACAATCTCCAAGTGTCAATTTTAAACACGAATAACGTGAGATAGAAATAAGATTTTGACTTGTTGCACGTTTTGATAAGATGGTTGAGATTATAATCTCCTATCATGTAAAGTATGAGCTGTATCAGACTTTATGTCCCCTTTAATATATGCAACAATTAATTGACAATTCATTTGGCCGGAAGAAAACAAATTTTCATTATATAGTTTGGTAGTTCTCTTATATGAAAGTGGTTTCATTTGTAAAAACGACTTCTGTGAAAAGTATACTCTTGAACATTGGCACCTTCATCATCAGCTATTAACGATGTTTAATGTAGGCCAATAGCATTTTCTTTTTAAACAGATTCACCTTCTGATATTTCACTTCTTCTAATTTTATGCGGGTGGAAAAAATTAGTCACTTTACTTTATTATTTTTAGTTATTTTCTTGACATGTTCGATTGTTTTAAGCCACAAAAACTTGATAATGTAAAATGAGAATGTCATTGTGTGACGAAACAGCCAGTCTAATTTCAGTCGTTTCTACAACACTTAACATATCTAATCAGAATAAGATTTTGTCCTCTTTCATGTGAGATGGACTTGCTTGACCACTGAACTAATCCTATACATTTTCGTCATTAAAATCCATAGGAATAGCTACCTATAACTGTTGGTTAGGGGTATGGTTTAATGCCAGTTATCGTCTCTAACGTGAAGGTAAATATGAATTCGCGTGTTTTGATTGGTTAAATTACAATAATTCAATGTGTAGTTATGCTGATAGGCTATTCAGTAATCGTTGCGGAATCAAATGTACTCCGCCACATTTTAATCACGATATATTGCATTAGAGATGAAAAAGTTTCTAGTTGCATTTTGATTTTGTAATCAATTATTGTGGTAGACAATTAATTATGAAGGATTTACATCAGGGAAAAGATTATTTGTTTTTAGAATTATATACGGAGGCCTTAAAGTTCAAAATGTTGCAAACAGTCCAAGTTTTTTCTCCTCCGAAGGCTTGTCAAAAGCAGTTCAGATCGTGTTACATTTACATATCCATACTCCTTTAATGCTCAGCATTTGGGTCGAAGTATTGTGCGGACGAGCAGCAGAGAAAGCAAGCATTTATAGTATACATTCATAGTAGGCCTTTATCCAATATTCATTATTGTCAGTGAGGCATTTGAAGAGCTAAGAAATGTCTTTACCATTCGCCGTTCAAAGATGTGAACTTTTGCTGCACCTTTCACGCTAAGTTCTATCACGATGTTTGGCAAGGGTTTATCATAAACCTACCTAGCATGTCATCAAAAGTGTAAGTTTATTACAAATTGTGTCCATTTTACATATGCTTTTATATCAAATTATTGGCGCGTTTAAACGATTGATTGTGCAGATATTGTTTTAATTATTTAAAAAAATATCCTCTTTTTGTTTTAAGTGTTTTTCAATATGCGCAGCGGTTTATTGATGAATATTACACTTTTATAGAAAGTTGTTTTCCGCCGTTGAGAGGGCAAATGTACTAAGTATTTATGCCGATCTATCTATAACAAACTGTGAAGTTTTTATACCGCTGAAGGTAGCTGTAGTTCGAATGTGAGATATTTTAGTGGAAAAAACAGGTTTTACTGAGGATTTCTTAGTTATAAGTATATTCTAATTATGTATTAAGCTTAGTTAATTACAAGGGACAAATACGCAGATTTGAATAGACAGTGATAAATGATTGTATGGTTAAATCGCATATCAATTGAAACCTTGTATGCAAATTAACATGACCTGGGGCAAATCGTTTTTGTATATACATTTGGTGCAAATATTCAATTTTCATATCAGAGTGAAATGACAACGGATTTACTATGAGGCATGTTGTATCATTGGTTTAAAAAAAAATAACGACGAAGTGTTTTGAGTATAATTAGATCCCAAATTTTGATGAGAAAGATTATTTTTTTGTTAAATTTAAAGGAGAGGTGAATAAAGTTGGGCGACTTTTATGATTGCTAAAGATGGGATGTTGTATCACATCGAAATAATGTGAAATGAATTTGTTAGTGATGAGTTTATTTTCTTATTATATGAAAGAATTTAGTTCTATGATAAGGAGTGAAATTATAATTATATTTTTGGAAACAGTTTTTGTGTAAGCTGTTAGCCGCTAGTTAGTTTTTTGAGAGAAAACTCAATTATTGATTTATAATGCTGAAACAAGTTTAATTTGGAGAAAACATACAAATATCTGTGATATGAACTAAAGACATATCTATTACCAGAACTCAAAAGGACTCCATCATATTGTATATTTACAGAAATCTAGGTTTTATAACGTTCAACGAACTTGGTATCATTTCCAATTTGAGAGGAGAGAGCGCCTCTGCATTTTTGACGTCAATATCAACTGGAAACTAGCGCATCGTAGAGTCAGATAGTAGATATGGCCATTTAGGTGAAACTAACTTATTTTGGGGCGCTTTATCACAATTGAATATTTATTTATTTATTTGCTAAACCGTTGCAAAAAACCAAATATCATTTTAATTTTTGCTATTAAGAAAGTAACGAATCTTGTCTTGTGTATCTTAAGATCTCTTTTTGCCGACCGCTTATTTTTTCCCCATTTTTAGTCTGGCGCTGACTTATGTTACAAGCATTGTGACAATATTAATCTATAACTTTTGACACAGCATAGGCCTATTTGCTTATTTCAATGTTTAAAAAAAATTCATTTTCGTGTTTGTTTTGCGAAAAATAAAATTAATTTTACATATATTTTATATTGCCGCGAATAAGAGGATTGTCCAAGTGTCAGATATTTACGACAGAATAAGACAGATTTTGTGGAGATATTCAGTTTGCAAATGTTCTGAAAACAATAAGACTATAAAAAGCTGTTTATATAATGTAATACAGAGTCACGTTCCATTTTGTAAAGCAAAATGAGAATTATGTGACTTTTAACAATCAGAATATATAACTTGATTAATATCTATAAACTTCTCATTCTTTTGTTTAGTTCTTTTTCTACAGCAACGGCTGCCATTTAGAAGATTACAACTCCCTACTTATGTTATCCCATATTTCTAGTGTACAGTGAAATTGCTGTTCACATTCTTCCGGAGTTCACAGTTCTATTTACATGTGATTTACTTAAGGTTATAAACATATTATTTTAAAATCAGATGATTACAGAGATTGCCCTTTGAAAACTAAAAATAACCAATTAAATCGAGTTTTCTTTCATCTAAATACATTCTTCTCTCGACAGGCCTCATGTTATCTGGAGGAAGCACTTTTGTCTGAAATCTAATGCGATATCATTCATAACCGTATCAGTTTACTTGTGGTCCTGGTGTACAAATCGGTCAATTGATTGCATCGCTTACAGATTTATGAAATCTTTTTCAAGATTTGTAAGCCCTTCGTGATCTATTTGAGGCAAATTCTACAGCCCTATCAATTTCAAAGGTAATCTATTCCTAGAATTGTTTTTAAATGTTACAACATTTATTGTGCATCATAAACAAATTATATTTTACATAATACTATCCTATTTTTTCAAATTTCAAGAAAACATTTGTGAAAGATAACATTTCAAAGAAAAAAGATTCATTGACTTAAAGAATGACCAAAGACAATGACTAACTGGCAAATGCTACAAAAGCTTAGAAACATGTGTAGCCTTTGCCAAAAATAAATGCAAATTTGTTGTTGAATTTTACAGAGTGTAGATATAACGCACTTTAACAAAGATCTTTATCTTGCTTGAATATTTTTTTGGTTCCTATCATTCGAATTTCTTAATTCCCCATTGAATGAATTCCTAAACAAGTTATGATTAAATCTATTATCATTTTGTTTGAGTCTGGCAAGAGTTGATTTTCAACAACAATTGACATTGTAATTTTTCTGTCAGGTCAAAGCTAAATTTGATCACAAGAAAGGACTATTCCCGTGTTAAAACATGTTCATTTGCACTATTGTTAAACTGTGGAATAAACATATTATGCAAGATAAAAAAAACATATTTTACTCTGGTTATAGAATTATAAAAAGTAAATCAAAGATAAATAAAAAATATTCTTGACATGAGTCCAAAATTGATTTTCAACAACAATGGAAGTATAATGTTAAGGTAAAAAAAAGTTTCGTGAAAGACTATTTCCGTGTTGAAAACATGTGCACTTCATAGTAAACTGCTAAAAAACATATTATACTTAAAAACTATATATTCAAGCTAAAACAACATATTACTTAAGTTTCAAGTTGAAGAGCATACTATTTCATTTAAAAAAAAACATATTAGCCCAATTCATAAAAAGACATTTGATTCCAGTAGTCTCAAAAAATTATGCAAGTTATATCATTCAATTAAAAACCCCATTTTAATCAAGCTTAAAAGCATATTATTCAACATTAAAACTCTGAAAGATTTGTCGACAAATACTCGCAAACGATGCGAGAATTATCTACACATGGTTGGTAATAGGCTAAGTGCGACATCATTCCATCACATTCTAGAAATTACTGTCTCAAAATAGGCTGTCATTTTTCTAATATAAATTATAGATTACAGGGACACGCATCTAGACAAAACAGGTCCATATACAGAATAGCCCAATTGAGCCCAGCTCAAATTAAAAAAGATGTTTGAATCATTTAGTAAGAAGTAATTCATTTTCAATGAAAAACATAAAAATGCCATGGAAGTGCTTTTATGATATGACATGTGCCTTTATTCAGTTAGAATTAACACATGCACCAGTGACTTTTGTGCATGATCACCAAATCTTTAAAATTCAACATTGTCTTATCTTTTACTGTTTAAGCTACAAAGGTGGTTAATCTAGGAAACATAGCTGATGTACCACAGTTTGGCTTAGGACATTGGTAAGAACTGAAAGCGAACTGAAAGTATTTTTTTTTACACAACAGTCACTTTTAAATGTGTTCGTGGATTTTTTAAGATTCAATATCTTCTTAATACGATCTACTTGGCTCATCTTCTTTGTCTTCTCTTATACACATGTTTTGCCACGGCTATATATTATTTGTTTAAATACAATTTATACAATTTGTTTGCTATGGGTACATTCCTTAAACTAAAGCTTATCTTTCATAATCTAATTACATGTATCATATGCCGTCTTCGAATCTGATTATCACAAAAGAATCGGTTTACCTAGAAAGCTATACAGTTATATATACATATACAATCACACAAAATTATTTGTGTTAGAATAAGGTTACTACAATGTAACATTAAAGGTAATCATGAAGGTGGAATTTTACCATAAACATATAAAATCAGGTAGCAACAGTTTAATCTTTATTGAAAGAAAATATGCTATAAATCATAGAAATTATAAACAGTTCCATAAGAAAAGGTAAAATGTCGGACATTTTACAGCATCTTAAACTTTAGGCCTAAAAGTAATAATTGGTGCAAATTTGATAAATTTTGTGACATCCAAAGAAAAACCTATGAATTTCTTTATCAGTTTATGTTAACTTATTCTTTTTAAATCTTTCACCAACGTTTTAATATTTATATGGGAGCAGTTGAATATGATTTACAATCCTGGACAAAACTCTTGACCTCTTTTTCCGTTGTAATCCAATATTGGAACATGGCATGCACGTGCAACTTTCAACATTCACTTCCAACATTGAAACAGGGTGGAAGGGCTGACGGAAAATGGTCAAAAACGTTTGTTCATGAATGTAGCGGCTTTATCTTTCGATTCTATTCTTAATAAATAGTTAGCACGAGAAAACAATCTGATGATTTTCAGTGACCAAAATGTAGAACAGAAATATAAAGAATACATTAAAAGATTCTGAGCTGTCTTCTCTTTCATACAGTACATCACAATTTTTGTCACTGGCATACTTTGATAAGTCATAAGTCATAAACTTAAAAAAGGTGCTTGATGTAATTTGAACTCTATTCTGTTAAAGTTTCAAGTTCTTGCTGGGGAATATAAAGTTGTTTTAAGAAAAACTTACCACAATAGTACCAATATTGAAATAAACTTTGCATCTGGTGTGATGTGCAAAAATTACATTTAAAGAGTTGCCATTTAAAACTGAGCTCAAAAATCTTCAGGATCAAAAAAAGTAATCCTTAATTTTTTCACGATACGGACTATGCTTCGAGGCCGGGATACAGGTAAATTGGAATACATTTTGTCACGAGATGATTATTTCGTCACGTTTCTATGCATTGTGATTAATATTTACCGTGCATTGGTGCGGCACAATCTTTGAAAGTTTGTTGACGAGAAATTCCCCCATATCGGTGAAATATAAAACGCCAAGGAATTCACCTCCTTTATTTTATTTTATTGATAAGGTTTTGCCTTTTTCTTCACTATTGTTTTTATCTGGGTTATATACACGAGTTGAACTTGTGAATATATTTCATGAAAATAGACGATCATAGATAGTGAGAATACTTTTGCCGTCAGCTCGGAAGTTTTAATCGTCCTCAGGTTTGAATCATGTTTTTCCATTTAACAATTGCACATCAAAAACAATAAATAACACCATATTCGTTCAATAACAGATGCTTTTAATTCCATGCCGTAGGGTACATGTGTCGCTTTGACATTTCAGAGTTGTTTTTGCAAAACGAACATCTTTCACCATTTTTGTCAAATTTGATTTTTAAACGATCAACAGCAACTGTGATTATGTATTAATAATATATTACTTCAAATCGTGAAGAAAAATTTAAACCCTTCGCAGTGGTTGAGTGCCCCGCGCTCGAAATGTGTTTCATTATTATATTAATACTATACAAACTTTGAATTTGGATAGATGCATTGTGGAATACTTCTGTAAAGATCCCCCGATCGTGAGAACAAAACTGTGCTCCCGATCGGGGGTACGAAATGTACTGACTACTAATTGATTAACACTGCATGGGAGGATTAATGCATGGAATGATATACTGAAAATGAATCGCTTAAAAGGTATACTGGTAGAAAGATCTTGAAATTCTAAACAGAATAGCCTTTGAAGTTACGAAATACATGAAGTTTCCAAGTTGTGCATACACAAGTTGTGATGTATAAAAAAGGAAAAAACTCAAACTCTGCAAAGTAATCCTTTAAACTTCAGACTGAACATCATCAGACTGTCTTCTCCTGCTCATCATTCTAGAGGGTATGATGTAAGGCCTAAAGGCCTCGTGGTCATATTCAACGGCTCCCATTTAAAGTATGTTGATGAAGGATTGAAAAACTATAAATTAACATTAAATTCAATCAGCTAAATTAGAATAAAACTTATATGCCTAATTTATTATAATACGGCCATTTTTAAAATATTCTATATTTATTTTAAAAGATTTTACATCAGTCCGGTTGAAATTAAACAGTGTACATTGAAGTTTAATAACAGAAATTTCTGTATAATACTGGAATACCACCAAGTTATAAACGATATTCAATCTTCAAGTGTTGTTGTTTAACAAAATTTCTTCAGCGTTTTGCTATTGTAATCAACAGTAATTTGAAAATTATTTACAAGGAATGCATCAGAACTGATAACAAAAAGGTCCAGAACTGTACACACTATGAATGAAGTACACGGTAATTAACGAGATTGAAGTAACCAACATCGCGGAACCCCGATTTCGTTTCTAAATATGGGAAAAGGAAATTTCGGGAAAGACAATTTGGGAGTTGACCCATATAAGGCCTTTCTAGAGCAATCCTGGAGATGAAGGGTTTTCAGTATAAACATAATTACTCATAATACAACGACATTCAACCTTCAGCTTTTGTTTATCAAAATTTATTTAACATATTTGTATTGTAATCTGCATTGTATTTGAAAATCATAAGTAAGACATGCATCAGAACTGATAAAATGTTCCACAATTTTACAAACTAAGGTATTTTGGACTCATCCGTAAATACTACTATGCAGACAGTAAATGAATTATCCACAACATTAGACTTACAAATTAGTAATGTTAAGCACACTGCCGAAAAATTAAAACTAACTCGAGAAGTAAAGCGAAGCACATAAGGAAGTACACGGAAATCAATAAGGCTAAACTAACCAACATCTGTGAACCCCATGATGTATGTCAAATCACTCAGTCGTTTCTATACAAAATATGTTAGGAGTTGACCCAGATCGGGGCTTTTCAGAGCGATTCTCAAGATGGAGGATTTTCAATGTAATGGCTTCCGCACGTAAACAACATTACTCATAATATTATTAATGCAACAAGCATACATTGACGCACTACAGTGGATGAGTTTCGAATGAGTGCAGAAAATTGAGCACCTTCTAAATAAAGAAAAGGGAGAGTATTTCTAATATGATAGAAAACTTTGCCACAAAAGTTAGACGTTTAAGAATGAAGAAAGTGGGATTACATGTCTAGAGTCTTTAAGCGAAATCTTTTAGTGCATGTTTCCTTTGTTTCAAGTGTTGTGTAAATATTAACATTGCTGTTAATTTGTTGCATAACTTTTAATTCGCGAACAAAAACTAATTTCAAAGATCATTCCTTTATTTCAGGGTACGTGCTGTGCATGCCATTGGCATGTAGAGCACCATCCAAGGTCATTCAGTTCTAAAGGTAGCATGTGTATTCTGTAACGTTATATAATCCATTAAAATCCTGTCAGGGACTTGCCATTTAGATGGCAACTCCCTGGTCATGTTAAGCTCAACCATACAGGCGAAAGAGACAACACTTTACAAAGGTATATCGATGTGTCACCTTCATACTATGAATTAAATGTTGCAGGTAGCAACAATGGGAATGGTGTTGTCAATAATGGGCGGATCGTGGAATGTGGTATTGATATTAGGGTAACCATTTGTTCGAGAACCGTATAAGTTAACAGACAATGTATGATTTCTTCAAATTAATCTTCCTGAAAAGATTATTAAAGAGCTCGATTGTTGTCAATTATAATTTCATACCTTGAAGTGCGCATTTTTGTGATTTAGAGTGTACATGTTTAAATCCACTTCTACACTACTATTAAAGGTTTGGTTATAGAGGCAAACGATAACCACGAAATAAAACAAATTTACTGCTTTGGTATCATGTTCTAACACTCTAGAATATGCAATATTTAGTGTCAAAAGTCGTCCTACCGAGTGATTAATACATTCTCTTTCCTAAAAATGCTACTGTTTCTAATTAGTTCTGATAATGTACGGTATCTGGACTTACACCACAAGCCTGAATTGAAAAGAAACATCAGTTAATCTCCCTCTTCGGCAACTATTATAGCTTAGCCAAGTTGGTGAAGATAATTCTGAAGTTTTTCGAGAAATCATGTTTTTAAAGCCTAATCAAGGGCCGTGGAGTCGAAATTATCTTCAAAAGTATTGCCGGTAATATATTGGTATATCTATGTTTATTGAGTAAGTAAAACTTGATTCTTGTTTCTGTTTTAAAATGAATTACAGTTGAAAAGCTATATAGTCAAACCAGTGAGCAAAATACACAATTTTATTTTCTAAAAATGTTTTCACATGCTTCATTCAGTCATTACAAAGAACAGCCAACTGCACCTAAAATTCTGACTTCTGGAATGAAATACCTTCTTTGCACGGTGTTCTAGGCAAACAAAAAAACATTCACAAGAAACTAAAAGAGAACAATCTCTTTTAATAGACTTTTTCAATTTGAATCGTCAATTTCCGGAAAACCAGATTAAATAATGTCCCATGGCCGACATTCACGTGTCCAATCTGGGTATCTTATAGACCAATCCAATACTGGGTGGATTCTTGGTCGTCTGCACAAATCACGCAGGATGTGGGACCAAGCATATAATGAAATACCTTCAAACAATCTAAGCATACGTGCGTTATACATAAAGTTGATACGTGCGCGCATTGTTGCTTAATACATGTTCTGCAGCAATTGCAATTCCATCAGCAGTTGATTGGTCGAAATACTGAGGTAAGCACGTCCAATTAAAATTGTGGTTTGGAAAGGTCTGTGATCGATTCTAATCAGTACACTGAGACGAAAGTTAATGTTTAAAGCAAGCTATTTGGATGAAATTTGATTTGAAACAGGGTTATGATCCAGATATTTTCTTAAATGGTTGTGAATTCTGCGTCAAAATACGTATTTGATAGTTTTTGCTCTTCAATTACAATCTTCTTGAATTTTTCAGTAGTAGAAAGTGAGGAGGTTTTCTCCCCACCCACCTCCAACCCCCTACCTCCCCCACCTACCCCCTCTCCCATACCTTCCCCGTCCCCCCCCCCCCTTCCCCCCTCTGGCCGTATCTCACTTTCCAATTACTTAGTTTAGCAAGGATTCGTACATCCTTGCCTAAAGTCTGTTTATTATCTTTGCGCCGTATGAACTTTTTACCTCTATGTATTGTCACATGCCAATGCTTTATTTGTATGAGGTAAAGTTTTTTTGTATTTATAGACACATTTGCCTAATAGGCCTATAGGCAGGATTGTAATCAATTTAAACATATCTAAAGAGGGATTCTTTCAGAAAAAGGAGAAGAATTAAACAATCACACGATATGTACGTCATAATGCCGCAGGGTAGATGATATCATTTCCCTCCTAATCTTAAACTGAATATTTGTCGTAAAAGGTTGAATGGTGTGAATTCCCCAACATTATTGAGAAAAATCATGTAATGTACAATGAGGATTCTAAATTTTTGAAAGCAACTCCCACGCTCAAATATACAAAAACCCTCTGAGTCAATTCCGAAAACCACCGATCTGACGATAAAACTACACACATTTATAGGTTGAAAAGACTCACTCATAAATTTTCTATTTTCTATTAAGTTTCATCTAAGGATAGAAATATTGAAGCAGGGACACCAAATCCTTGATCTTAGTTCAGAGCGATATGACGAAAGGGGAAGTGATTTGGGTATCATTTCGCAACGTATTAGCAGGCCCAAGGATAGCAGGTAAATGGTAACAAGGACGCATAGGTCAGGAGGGTATCGTCCATAAAGGAAATTATTTGCAAATTTGTCCTACATTTGCAATATAATATCAAATTTTGCCTTGAAAGCAGTCAAGTTTGTCCAAAGGAAAACAAAATCCGAGCCCTAAAATATTAAACTCACGAGGCCAGTAGTACAGTAAGGTAGTTGTTCTGTCTCCTGATTAATCAGGAGATCAGAAAATCAGTGCTAGATGACATTAGCACTGATCTTCTGATTAATGCATCTCCCTTCAATTTAACAGCAAATTTTAGGTAGATTAATCATGAGACAGTACAACTAACTTACTATACTACTCTGGCTGGAAAAACAGAGAGTAAACATTGTTTTAAGCCAAATTTTCCTGGCAAGTATAAATAATACAATAACCAGTTGGTTGATCTGTTTTTAAAATCAATTTTGTTTGTTTTGTTTTTCTCAGTACACCGGAAACTTTATCTCGAGAGTCCACATCAGGAATAACATCATTTTCCCGCAAACAGTTTGAAATGAATCGCTGTTTTAACAATAGAATAGACAATCTACTTTGATTTGCTCTCTAAAATCTTTCAGAACTGAAATGTACTTTTGTGAAAGAATCCAAACACTCTGGTTTGTATGCCGACCGCTAAAAGCTAATTAACTAATCATGCATGTTTCAAGACCCCCTTGAGTCAGAGACGACAGGCGACTCAATGCACGGCTCGCATTCTTGGTATGTGATCGAAATTTCAACTCTTTTGTTGAGGAACTATCATCAATGATAAATAGTTTTATCTCCTACAAAACGTTTATAAAAAGCTTCTATTGTTTTATGTCAAGAAACATTTTCAATATTACAAAGGTAATCTTCATCATCCCACCAAATCCCTTTTCTGTTTTGATATGCTCGATTCCATTTAATTGTCTCACAATTTATAACAATATGTTCAAAAAAGTGTAAATATTATCCCTCTTCCCAGGGAGTTCCTAATAAATGTAAACAAATATGTTTTATTCACATATTAAGGCTGTATGTGGAAACGTTGGAAACAATTCACGAAAAGAATCAATTTTTATTTTACAGTAGTTAACAGTTCCTAAAAAAACTTCCAATTTTTATATTCAGTTGCGCATCCATAATAGCATTGATGTAATATATTAATTCTCCCGCTGCTTCAGCAGTTCTATCAAGTTGAATTGTGATTCCTTCTGAGCCGTTTTTAACTCGCCGCCCACTTCCATGCAAACTATTATCGTCAGTGTTTCTCATATCTAAGCAAAGGGCATATTTTGTCTTTAAAAAGTCATGTAAATTAACATTTGATATATTCAGAGCTTTTGCCACATGCATTCCATGTTCGGTGGTCAAATCGCCAAATTATTTGTTTATTTCATCCCAATGTTGGTATCTGCGAAGCCCATGGGCGTAAAGTTGATTTGGTTTACCTTCTATAGTAATTGTTGTTTTCTTAATTTTTGGCTTATAATATTTGTCAGTGTCTCTCTTGTAAGCGGCTAAACCACCATTGTCAGAGGGATCTATAAAGATAAACAGGATGCCTTTCATACTTCTGTCAGGAGTATTAAGATTAGTATTCCAAATAGTATCGCATTTGTTTAGTGTTGTTTGTCTATGGCGAAGAACGCGTTCACAACAGTTGGTGAATATATTGGTTTCTTATCGATCGAGCTAACTCAGGATTGGTACCCATTTCGTATTCCAAACTAATTCCGCCTATTACATAGGATGCATTACTATCTGTGTTCTTCATAGATCTGCAGTATTTATTGAATGTTAATTCATAACTCAATCGATTACCCAAATCCGATTGATAAAATGGCATATGATCTCGAAGCATTTCAAAATCCAAAGGAATACATAATCTGTTGTCATAAACTTGAGCAATAGCTTGATTTTTCCCGTCGTTTAAACCTGCATTTTTATCATAAGCATTCACTCTTAGCTTCCCAATATTATCCGATACAGTCCCATCTTTATTGAGATGATATCCCTGATATGGCATATTCATCAATTGATCTTGAGGTAACCACATATCTTTATAACAATGAAAACATCTGCGTTATCAAGTGAATAAACTTCGTTACCTTCGAACTTTGGCTCTTCCTACATTGTTGACAATGGTTCCATTATTGTCATCTTCTGAGATTAACTTGAAAGAGAATGATAATTTTGTGGTTTCCGTTACTATGACATTATCAGAGCCTTAATTTGGAATCTGCACTGTTCGCAATTGATTCAATCAATTGTACTTGGATTATTTGTGATTACAACAGTTTGCCTTGTGCCTTTAATAGCCAAATAATTTCTCATTTTAAGATAAGGATTCAAATTGTGTCCATAAGTTTCAGACAATTTTTATTTGTAAAAAATGTAATTTCTAAAAAGATAAATTATGGCAGAAGGAATCGAATTCAAAGATTTGTATTCTTCAACTCCAGAGTTAAAAGATTGTGATGACTGTCAGGAGTATGCCTTTGATGAAGAAAGCGACCATGGTAGGCTCCTAAATACTTCAAGAGAACATCAAGATCGACTTGATATGCAGACTTCAAATAATCCGAGTTATCAGGACAACAAAATGAATTATTAGAAACCAAAGTTGATGCATTTTATAATGCTATTTAAGAAAATTATAAACAAAAACCAACTTTTACTGAATATGGAAAATTTACATATGATGGTGGTAAACTTTATTTCAAGAATAATGAACTTACATTTAAAAATAAGACCTCATTTTTTGTATCACTAGTTACGTTGAAGGGAAAATACGGTGCTGATTTTATAAAAAGTGATTAAATCTTGTTTATTACTCACCACCACCGCCCCCACCAAGATAAAACCAAAGGTTTGAGCGAGGACTAACAACATAAGCCAACCATTAGTCAACACCACAACAACCAGAAGAAATACCAATGCAAGATTTACCACAAACCAATCTTACCATTGAAGAGGTAATAGAAGAATTAAGTGAACTTATAGGTGTAAAAGAAACATTAATTCAAACTGAAGGGATATCCCTTTGTGAGCTGCTAGCATAAGATAAAGCTTTAACTCGAACAAGAGGAGAACTAGTAAATAATCTAGGCAACTTTGACTAGCTTAGATAATGAAATTCTTGCAGAGCGTAGAAATCTCGTTAAATATGAAAGGACTGGGAATGAAGTGCAACAGAAAAAGATACGAGATAGGTTGCAATCCCTAGAAGCTGAGAGAGATGCAAGACTGGAGATCATTTGAACTCTGCATATCAAGTCGATCTTGATATTCTCTTGAAGTATTTAAGAGCCTACCAAGGTCGCTTTCTTTATCAAAGGCATACTCCTAACAGTCATCAAAACCTTCTAATTTTAGAGTTGAAGAATAAAAATCTTCTAATTCGATTCCTTCTGCCATTATTTATCTTTTTTTAGATTATATTTTTTACAAATAAAAATGTCTGAAGCTTATGGACACAAATTGAATGAGCAATTTTGGTCCAGAATTTGGCAATGACAAATTGGCAGAGCTAAAAATTTATGTAAATACTGAAAAACTTAAGACAGAAAATATGGAGAGATAAGAACAGGAAGAATATCTAATTCCGAAAATGATGTAACTAATTTATATGAAGATGGATTTTATAACTATTGAATGGAAAGAAACATATACGCAACCAAGATTCATGCAGAAACGTGTCTTGGCTAACAAAGGAAGTGTTACTACTTTTGGATTTAGAATTAAGGGCACTAGTCGTGCGGGTAGTACAGGGACTGGAAATTATTAATTAAATTAATGGTGTTGTTTGGTGCTGATGGAAGAAAATTTAGAGCATTTGACTCTAATAATCTTACGTACTTTGAATGCGGCGTATGCGCTAAGAAAACAATTTTTGGCAAATTCATTGGAGGTGCAGAATATATTATGTTACGAAATGAAAATAAATTAAAAATAACATATGGAAGAAAAACAAGGTTTGAGGCTGAGTGCCCCTGATTATCCAAATATTTATCCTCAATTGTCAGAAAATCCCACTAACGTAAACGCATACAGATTGCAAAAAAATGATAATATTCAAAAGGAGATTGAAAAGGAAAAATTAAGACAAGAGCTATTACATAAAAAGCATTAAAAAATTATTAATATATTCGACTATACAGAATGTGCTGCAGAAGTGGCAGTCATTGCTAGTGGTTCAATTGGAATCGTCTCTTTATCGGGTGTAGTAGCAGCGCCCATATTTATCATTTTGGAAGGGTTTGCAATTAGTTGTAGCATGGGAGTAATGTTCTGGTCTATTTGATCTATCCAAACTTACAACATCAGTACATATACTATTAAGAGAAATCAACCTGTACTGTATTAATTAGATTGTCCAGGAAATACTTGTTCAAAAGATCATTTGTATGAGAGGAGTTACAAATTGTGCCCTTTGATACCGAGTTACTGTACCTAAGTAACCTACAAGTAACCTACAAGTAACTTGCAATTGCCATTATATGTATATAATAAAAGTCTTCACAATGGAAATTCTTAAAGAACAGGAGTTATCCCTTGAATCGCCTGTCGACTCCAATTCATGGAAGCCTAGCATCGAGATGAAATGATGCCGTGATGATTTCATAGAAACGATAAGATGTAGATTAGGCAGCGTAACAGCTGTTGGTGACTCTAAACAATATTTTGGTAAACTTTACGCTATTGAGGGTGTTAAGAAGCTAAAAAATTAGGATATTATTCAATTGTATGCAACATATAAAGCAAGCTTAGGCCAAGATTTAACCAAACCTTAGGTTCGTGTATAATTTCACTATATGTCAAGTTTGTGGAACACTTACATGAAGTCGACGAGAAAAATAACTTAATCAAGGTTTTAAAAGAGGATCCTTTTATTGCAAATGCTTTAAATTCTATATTATGCTGTATGTATTATAACTTTGAAAGCTATTTGGCTTCTGTTACGGCTGCACTTATAACAACAAAACACGTAAAATAAACAAATAATACATTCAATAAAACAGATACACAATTCGATGCAGGAAAGAGATACAGATTAAAGACTTCAAAAAGTTACTTACGCAGGTAAGAAAAAAATCCAAATAGAGTTGCTGCAGGTAAAAAGCTTTGCGAATTCAACAGAAAACAGAGAGAAAAGTTGAAACAATATGAATCAACAGATTATTTACTGCTTCGAGACTCAAGGAAGCCTCGCGACTCAAGGGAGCCATGCGACTCAAGGAAGCCAATAGACTCGAGGGAGCCATGCAACTCAAGGGAGCCATGCGACTCAAGGGAGCCATGCGACTCAGGGGAGCATGAGACTCAAGAAAGCTTGGATATTTAATGCACATTTTTTATCATATACAAATTTGGTGCTTGGAATAAATTTTGAACCATATCTTGGTTTAAATTGTACAACATTTATATAGATATTTGTGATATCAAGAATTATGCTGCCAGACTGTTTAAAAATGTATTCTTATCTTTTCTCACTATTTTTCATAAGTTTAATCATTGTTTCAGGAGTTGATTCTTTAAGTACGCATGTCCACTAGCTTTGTTCTGAGATAGAAATCCTTTTTCTGAATTTGTTGATTTCCATTTTCATCTATAATCTTTTTTCCTTCTACAATTTTTAATGTAAATTGTGTTTTAACTGCTCCTAATTCATCATACGGTTTAGACAAAACGTCTTCAAACTTTTGCCTATTCTCTCTAAAAAAATTCTCAATGATTTTGGGGAAAATCAACTTGCCCTCTTTATTTTGGACAAATGTACCCATTATTTTTGGATTTTCTTTATAATAATAAAAAAGAAAATTCTCTATCATTTGTATTCCTCGATTTATTTTCAACCAAAGTTAGTCTATTGGTAACGGTAGCAGCCTTAGCAGCCTTCACCTCTGCAAATAAAGAAGGTTAAATGATAGCTTTGGGGGAGGGGGGTCGTAAGGTTTTATTAATTCGCTTTTTAAGTTTTTCTAAAGCATTTTCTTTATCTGTAGTAAGCTTGATTATCTTTTCACGCAAGTGACTTGATGTTATTTTCTTGTTTATAAAATCTTGTGTAACATTATTGAAAAATTCATTAAAAATACTATTAATTTTTTGAACTCTATTTGATTCAGCCATTTATTTTTATTTGTAAAACATTTTTTTAGATCATGTTTTGAAATACTGGATACACCCCCTGACTATTCTGGAAATTTCACCACACACACTCATATTATGAAATATTGACTATGCATTTTCATTTAGATTTGTGAGCTGCTTAAGTTCACTTCGCAACCATTCACTTTGTTTATTTTCTGGATTAATTTACTTTCTTTTTACATGGAACATTTTAACTATTGGGACTAACGTATTTTCTGGATTAATTTACTCTCATAAGTGGAATATTTTATCTATTGGGAGCTTTTATAGGACACCAAAGTCTGTGTTAGGCTTTGATTTGCAACTGTGCATAGGGTAAGCTAGTGGGGAGATGTCAAAGAGGCAAAAAAGCTGGCGTGATTATCTTCTCCACAACCAGCGATAAGGAGCACACAAAACCCAAATCAATGGTGCGGTTGCTCGAGACACAAAACATGATCTGGTATTTGCAACTGTGTATAGGGTAAGCCAGTGGGAAGATGTCAAAAAGGCAAAACAAGCTGGAGTGATCATCTTCTCCAGAACCAGCGATATGGCCAAATCACTAGGCCCGTACCTACCTTGGGCCGGATCAATATTGTAAATCGAAAAAGTTTCAGCAATGTGTTTTCTTTCTTTGCTTTTTAGTTGTTGTTTATTTCAGCTTATGAATTTGGATTTGGAATTGAAGTCTGTGGATGAATTTCTTTTGTCTGTATATACAATCTGCGGCTGTATTCATCTTTGTTACATTACCAATTAATGCCTCATGGAAATTTGATCATTTAAAGAAAAAAATAGATTTAAAAAAAATGTTTTGTCTCCTTCAACTAATGACAAATGAATGTTACTTTAAAAAATAAATAAACAGTTGATGGAGGGCCTTCATTTCATGAATTCTTACACAGAGGTGCACAGTTGAGGCAAGTCTGGGAGAAGAACCTCTACCTGCTAATCTTAATCAGTTATTTGCACATGCTAAATATTTTACTTAATTTCCCCATGAATTTTCATTTGTCTATCTATCTGTACATGATTCAATTCAATTCAATTCAATTTATTTGCAATGATTAGGCACCAAGTCTTTTCAATAACAATATAATATACAATACATATTCAAATAGAAAGTATACATTTAACATACAATACAAATGAAACTTACAATAGGAAACGGTGAATTTGAATAAATTAATCGTCATAACTAAACTTAAACTTACAGAAGAGAAGTACAATTTTTAACAGAAGAGAATGGTTTTCTAACAAAAGTGTCTTAATTAACAAACAAAAATGTACAGATAGAAGGATGACTGGATGATGAAAGAAGAACAAAAAAATTTTATATAAACAAAAAGATAATACACAATTATACCCAAATTAACATAAATTTGATTGAGCACTATTGAAACACATTGGTAAAAAATCATGTTGATTTCTCATGCATTTTAAAGTCACTAAAGTCACTTTTGCAACACACTCGCGCAATCTGTGAAATGCAATAACTCTTAAACGGACAAAGATATCAGCACGACAACAAATGTCAAATGAAAATTTACGGAATATTCCTGGAAGACATTTCGTATGTGTTTAGTATTACCTGTCCAAGAATCAAACACACAATCAACCTTCAGGCTGGGAAGCGGATTTATTGTCTACATATCTAACTAATCCAGTTTGATTGTAAAGTTTCATAAATTTAGGGTCATAGAATCTATCAATTCATCATTTTATAATCGTTTACTGGAAAGCATTCTCTCTAAAATTAAATATGCAAGGAGTTTTAATTTCTGCCAGTGGTAATCTCGTTAGCTATAAGAGGTAAAGGAATATAATTATACAATCAAAATATCAGGCAGCGTATTCAGCACTTTATGTGATTATTGAAAACACGTACACCCTCCAGGTTAACTTTCTACAATGGGAAATGATAAACGAATGAATGAAATGTGAAACATTTGGGTGAAATCATTTTCTTAGAAAATAATGTTAATTCTACTCTGATGATAAACAGGTAATCGTTCACGATTCCAAGGCGCATTGCATTCTAAAAACGATGTTGCCAAATTTGGCCATAACATGGTGAACTATGCACCGATCCACCAAAAATTGAACAACAAATAATGTGGTCAAATTGATCATATTATACTTAAATATGACTATAATATAGTTAAATGTCTTGTTCAATTTTGACCATAATTAGATCTGTACACAGTTAAGCATATTGTGGTCAAATTTCTTCATTCCTTTGTTGTAATTGTACCAAGAGGGAAGTCCATGTATGCTATCTGGTTATGTATTTTTATAACTATAGCTGAACTAATTCCCAATTCTAATAAATGTCTACTATTCACTTTCGCATGGTTAATGGTATATGGATGTGTAGAGAAACACTACCTAAACAGCTTTAAAAAATCTATTACAAACCATCACAGTATCGTAGAATTTCATCAAAATAGGTTAATTATTGTTCATTTTACAGCTTGTTTTTAAATCTCAGACATTAATTTGCATATTTCATGCAAATTTTGTAAATCTTTTGTTTGTTAAATATGTATCATAATTCTTCCAAGTGGTGCAAAATGATTTAAGCGTTGACACAGGGTATACAAAATATTTAGTGAGGGCGCTGCGATTAGCACTGTCGTAGATGTCGCGGCACAAAATTGGCATAGTCCTTTTTCATGTGAATCCATATGAAAAATTAATTAAAATATTCCTACTAATATATAAAGTCACTTCCTGCTTCAATTTGTTTTCATTGATTGTTCTCTTTCTTATAGGTATTTCCTTTTGGAAAGAGGAAAATACAGCAAAATGTTTGACCACCGCTTTTCAGCACTTGTCTGCTTGTTGTGATTTACTGTTCTCATTTATTAACAACTTCAGGCAGTATTGCATTCGTTTCTTAAAACATTGCATCGTGAGTAACATCATGATAATTATTGATTGCTTCTCTAAGTGAACGGTCAGTTCACTTCCACGCTGGTATTGACAGTATACAGGTATGAGTTTTAACATGTTACTGGCATGTTTTGTAATGATATTTGGACGTAATGTCAAGACTCCAGTCAAGAAAACGTCAAGTCGGCTGCAAGATGGCTTTTGCCACAACAGCCAGGCTGTGCTGCAGGATTTGTAAGGCTGTCATATATAAAAGTACACAACACAGTATATGCTGCATTATATATTGGAATATTCCCAGGATTTTTCATTTTTATGTATATGATACAGGACTATTAAAGTCTAAATAATCAATTTAATGATAAGTTTAATGATAAGTTTTTAGGTTATTACATTACAAAGATTTCACCAGTATGTTGAAAAGCGACCTAGCAATGTACAGTGTGATGGCATACTTCCATATCCAAGACAATTTGTATAAATATATATTATATAGTTTCGGGTTCCCTGGTTGTCTCCCACGTTCCTCGTAATCACAATTCCATTTGTATTGTAGCGCCGACAGGGTTGCTGCCTTGTCTACAACGTACCTTTGTGTATTGTATTATATAACTCTAGGTAGGGTTCATACGTTATTGTGTTAGTGAGCTTATAGTGTGGAAATCAGCTGACTTACCGGACTGGGTTTCTAGTCTGCTTTGTAATTATTGCTTTGCTTAGTAATTCATTTAATGCCCTTTATGTTTATGTCTTAGGAATTCAAGAACGTATTTGATTATCTATTATTTGAAGATGTATTGTTACAATTATTATTCTGGGTCTGTCGAGTCATAGCTGTCGAGTCATAGACTCGCCAGAGCATTTGCAGATGATCATTGATAAGTTTAAATCAATGAGCTTATGCAAGAATTCACGTGCACTGAGAAGAGTACTGTGATTGGTGTAGTAACGGTACGACGACGAGTGAACACACAATTACAATGACAGGGTCGTCGCCTGCGTATTCGCTTGTGATAGTGCTATCACGAAACGCTTAATACGACCCGGACGACATAACATCGACAATCAAGTCAAGGTCCACGCCCTTTGATAACCTGTTGTGGTGCACTAACGTGTCTATCCATCCCAGGCTTGAACCCATGGCTTGTGGTCTGTAGACATGTATGATAACCGCTACACCACACCAGGTAGACAGTAACGATGTAAAGCGGCGAACGCTTTCATCAGAGAGTGTGACGTCATTCGCTCTATACTACGTATAGGCCCAAGGTCGAGAGACGAAACTTCCTATACATACAATGTGGGGAAAACGTGATACGTTTATGTAGCCATCGTAGCCATTTTTATTCCAGCGTGCATTTTTTCGGTAAAACTTTGAAAATCACGGTATACAATGAAGTGAATAATGATTTTCGTAAAAATTGATAAAAGAGTCTAAAATTGTATACTTAATCGATTTTATTTTGCATTATTTTTCTGGATACTTTTTTCATTTAATGCCCTTTATTTTAAGGTGTATTTGTTAGAGACTAGTACGCGCATTGCGGGAAGATACAGTGTGTATGCTACAAGTTCTACCCAAAAATTACTTGGATTGATCACGTTACACACGTAAAATGGGTTGATTTTCGCACGGAATCCTAACGTTAGTGTAATGGATCTGACATAAATCAGTCAACAGTCGCAGTGAAAAGCCATTGACGTCAATTATTTTACTATAATTATTAATTAAATGGTTAAAATGAAGGTTTTTAAGCTGAGCTGTTTAATTAGATGTAATTTAAGTTGTGCAACTTGGCCTAGGCCCACGAAGGCCCGAAGTTAATGCAGCTAAGAAATTGTGTTTTTCTTTATGAAACTTTTTCTTTATGATTTTTTTTTTCGTATCCTACGCCTTTTAGTTCAATCTTAGAACCACTAAAGCCATTTATATTTCAATCAGAGCATGGAACAAATATATTCAATCTATCATTTATCCCACTTTCTGGCGCAAAAAATCTTCTTCTCTTGATAATCACTGCACTGCATGCCCTAGTCACAATCTTTAATTTCTTACCTAAATTGAATGATGGGAAAGCTCTTAGCACTAAAATTTCATACTCAATATTTTCAAGTGGTCAAAATACTAAGCACCACATCAATAGATTATGAAAGACATTGAAGTAACAAAGTATTCACTTAAGAAAACGCCAAGGTCGTCCTGACCTGTAGTAGGCCAATATCACAAAATCTGCATAAAGTATGCAACTTCAGGTCTGATATTTAACCACTTTTTAACCGATTTGGGGATTTTGACCTAAAATTAGCAAACTTTGTAGAGTGAAGCTGATGAAAGTATACAAACTGCATCATGTATGAAGTGGTGACGGAATGGTGACAGTGACAGATGAGCAGTAAGAGTGACGGGCGATGATAGTGACGGATGGGAAATGGTGATAGGAGATATGGGACGGGTGAGCAGTAAGAGTGACGGGCGATGATAGTGACAGATGGGAGATGGTGATGGGAGGTATGGGACGGATGAGAGTAAGAGTGACGGGCGATGATAGTGTCGGATGGGAAATGGTGATAGGAGGTATGGCACGGATGAGCAGTAAGAGTGACGGGCGATGATAGTGACGGATGGGAGATGGTGATAGGAGGTGTGGCACGGATGAGCAGTGAGAGTGACGGACGATGATAGTGATGGATGGGAGATGGTGATAGGAGGTGTGGCACGGATGAGCAGTGAGAGTGACGGACGATGATAGTGATGGATGGGAAATGGTGATAGGAGGTATGGGACGGATGAGCAGCACGAGTGACGGACGATGATAGTGATGGATGGGAGATGGTGATAGGAGGTATGGGACGGATGAGAGTAAGAGTGACGGGCGATGATAGTGATGGATGGGAGATGGTGATAGGAGGTATGGGACGGATGAGCAGTAAGAGTGACGGACGATGATAGTGATGGATGGGAGATGGTGATAGGAGGTATGGCACGGATGAGAGTAAGAGTGACGGACGATGATAGTGATGGATGGGAGATGGTGATAGGAGGTATGGGACGGATGAGAGTAAGAGTGACGGGCGATGATAGTGATGGATGGGAGATGGTGATAGGAGGTATGGGACGGATGAGCAGCACGAGTGACGGACGATGATAGTGATGGATGGGAGATGGTGATAGGAGGTATGGGACGGATGAGCAGTAAGAGTGACGGGCGATGATAGTGATGGATGGGAGATGGTGATAGGAGGTGTGGCACGGATGAGCAGTAAGAGTGACGGACGATGATAGTGATGGATGGGAGATGGTGATAGGAGGTATGGGACGGATGAGCAGCACGAGTGACGGACGATGATAGTGATGGATGGGAGATGGTGATAGGAGGTGTGGCACGGATGAGCAGTGAGAGTGACGGACGATGATAGTGATGGATGGGAAATGGTGATAGGAGGTATGGGACGGATGAGCAGCAAGAGTGACGGACGATGATAGTGATGGATGGGAGATGGTGATAGGAGGTGTGGCACGGATGAGCAGCACGAGTGACGGACGATGATAGTGATGGATGGGAGATGGTGATAGGAGGTATGGGACGGATGAGCAGCACGAGTGACGGACGATGATAGTGATGAATGGGAGATGGTGATAGGAGGTGTGGCACGGATGAGCAGCACGAGTGACGGACGATGATAGTGATGGATGGGAGATGGTGATAGGAGGTATGGGACGGATGAGCAGTGAGAGTGACGGACGATGATAGTGATGGATGGGAGATGGTGATAGGAGGTATGGAACGGATGAGCAGTAAGAGTGACGGACGATGATAGTGATGGATGGGAGATGGTGATAGGAGGTGTGGCACGGATGAGCAGTAAGAGTGACGGACGATGATAGTGATGGATGGGAGATGGTGATAGGAGGTATGGGACGGATGAGAGTAAGAGTGACGGACGATGATAGTGATGGATGGGAGATGGTGATAGGAGGTATGGGACGGATGAGAGTAAGAGTGACGGACGATGATAGTGATGGATGGGAGATGGTGATAGGAGGTATGGGACGGATGAGCAGTAAGAGTGACGGACGATGATAGTGATGGATGGGAGATGGTGATAGGAGGTATGGGACGGATGAGCAGTAAGAGTGACGGACGATGATAGTGATGGATGGGAGATGGTGATAGGAGGTATGGGACGGATGAGAGTAAGAGGACGGACGATGATAGTGATGGATGGGAGATGGTGATAGGAGGTATGGGACGGATGAGCAGCAAGAGTGACGGACGATGATAGTGATGGATGGGAGATGGTGATAGGAGGTGTGGCACGGATGAGAGTAAGAGTGACGGACGATGATAGTGATGGATGGGAAATGGTGATAGGAGGTATGGGACGGATGAGCAGCACGAGTGACGGACGATGATAGTGATGGATGGGAGATGGTGATAGGAGGTGTGGCACGGATGAGCAGCACGAGTGACGGACGATGATAGTGATGGATGGGAGATGGTGATAGGAGGTATGGGACGGATGAGCAGTGAGAGTGACGGGCGATGATAGTGATGGATGGGAGATGGTGATAGGAGGTATGGAACGGATGAGCAGTAAAGTGACGGGCGATGATAGTGATGGATGGGGAGATGGTGATAGGAGGTGTGGCACGGATGAGCAGTGAAGAGTGACGGACGATGATAGTGATGGATGGGGAGATGGTGATAGGAGGTATGGGACGGATGAGAGTAAGAGTGACGGACGATGATAGTGATGGATGGGAGATGGTGATAGGAGGTATGGGACGGATGAGAGTAAGAGTGACGGACGATGATAGTGATGGATGGGAGATGGTGATAGGAGGTATGGGACGGATGAGCAGTAAGAGTGACGGACGATGATAGTGATGGATGGGAGATGGTGATAGGAGGTGTGGCACGGATGAGCAGTAAGAGTGACGGACGATGATAGTGATGGATGGGAGATGGTGATAGGAGGTATGGGACGGATGAGCAGTAAGAGTGACGGACGATGATAGTGATGGATGGGAGATGGTGATAGGAGGTATGGGACGGATGAGCAGTAAGAGTGACGGACGATGATAGTGATGGATGGGAGATGGTGATAGGAGGTATGGGACGGATGAGAGTAAGAGTGACGGACGATGATAGTGATGGATGGGAGATGGTGATAGGAGGTATGGGACGGATGAGCAGTAAGAGTGACGGGCGATGATAGTGATGGATGGGAGATGGTGATAGGAGGTATGGGACGGATGAGCAGTAAGAGTGACGGACGATGATAGTGATGGATGGGAGATGGTGATAGGAGGTATGGAACGGATGAGCAGTAAGAGTGACGGACGATGATAGTGACAGATGGGAGATGGTGATAGGAGGTATGGGACGGATGAGAGTAAGAGTGACGGGCGATGATAGTGTCAGATGGGAGATGGTGATAGGAGGTATGGGACGGATGAGCAGTAAGAGTGACGGGCGATGATAGTGATGGATGGGAGATGGTGATAGGAGGTATGGGACGGATGAGAGTAAGAGTGACGGACGATGATAGTGATGGATGGGAGATGGTGATAGGAGGTATGGGACGGATGAGAGTAAGAGTGACGGGCGATGATAGTGACGGATGGGAGATGGTGATAGGAGGTATGGAACGGATGAGCAGTAAGAGTGACGGGCGATGATAGTGTCGGATGGGAGATGGTGATAGGAGGTATGGAACGGATGAGCAGTAAGAGTGACGGACGATGATAGTGATGGATGGGAGATGGTGATAGGAGGTGTGGCACGGATGAGCAGTGAGAGTGACGGGCGATGATAGTGATGGATGGGAGATGGTGATAGGAGGTATGGGACGGATGAGAGTAAGAGTGACGGACGATGATAGTGATGGATGGAAGATGGTGATAGGAGGTATGGAACGGATGAGCAGTATGAGTGACGGGCGATGATAGTGTCGGATGGGAGATGGTGATAGGAGGTATGGAACGGATGAGCAGTAAGAGTGACGGACGATGATAGTGATGGATGGGAGATGGTGATAGGAGGTATGGGACGGATGAGCAGTAAGAGTGACGGACGATGATAGTGATGGATGGGAGATGGTGATAGGAGGTGTGGCACGGGTGAGCAGCACGAGTGACGGACGATGATAGTGATGGATGGGAGATGGTGATAGGAGGTATGGCACGGATGAGCAGTAAGAGTGACGGACGATGATAGTGATGGATGGGAGATGGTGATAAGAGGTATGGGACGGATGAGCAGTAAGAGTGACGGACGATGATAGTGATGGATGGGAGATGGTGATAGGAGGTATGGAACGGATGAGCAGTAAGAGTGACGGGCGATGATAGTGTCGGATGGGAGATGGTGATAGGAGGTATGGAACGGATGAGCAGTAAGACTGACGGACGATGATAGTGATGGATGGGAGATGGTGATAGGAGGTATGGGACGGATGAGCAGTAAGAGTGACGGACGATGATAGTGATGGATGGGAGATGGTGATAGGAGGTATGGGACGGATGAGCAGTAAGAGTGACGGACAATGATAGTGATGGATGGGAGATGGTGATAGGAGGTATGGGACGGATGAGCAGTAAGAGTGACGGACGATGATAGTGATGGATGGGAGATGGTGATATGAGGTATGGGACGGATGAGCAGTAAGAGTGACGGACGATGATAGTGATGGATGGGAGATGGTGATAGGAGGTATGGGACGGATGAGCAGCACGAGTGACGGACGATGATAGTGATGGATGGGAGATGGTGATAGGAGGTATGGGACGGATGAGCAGTAAGAGTGACGGACGATGATAGTGATGGATGGGAGATGGTGATAGGAGGTGTGGCACGGATGAGAGTAAGAGTGACGGACGATGATAGTGATGGATGGAATATGGTGATAGGAGGTATGGGACGGATGAGCAGCACGAGTGACGGACGATGATAGTGATGGATGGGAGATGGTGATAGGAGGTATGGGACGGATGAGCAGTGAGAGTGACGGACGATGATAGTGATGGATGGAAGATGGTGATAGGAGGTATGGGACGGATGAGCAGTAAGAGTGACGGGCGATGATATGATGGATGGGAGATGGTGATAGGAGGTATGGCACGGATGAGCAGTGAGAGTGACGGACGATGATAGTGATGGATGGGAGATGGTGATAGGAGGTATGGGACGGATGAGCAGCACGAGTGACGGGCGATGATAGTGACGGATGGGAGATGGTGATAGGAGGTATGGGACGGATGAGAGTAAGAGTGACGGACGATGATAGTGATGGATGGGAGATGGTGATAGGAGGTGTGGCACGGATGAGAGTAAGAGTGACGGACGATGATAGTGATGGATGGAATATGGTGATAGGAGGTATGGGACGGATGAGCAGTAAGAGTGACGGACGATGATAGTGATGGATGGGAGATGGTGATAGGAGGTATGGGACGGATGAGAGTAAGAGTGACGGACGATGATAGTGATGGATGGGAGATGGTGATAGGAGGTATGGGACGGATGAGCAGTAAGAGTGACAGAATGCATTATGGGGCGATATGTAGAGGTAATTGTGCTGGTTATAAACGGTCCTGATGTGCAGGAGACATGAACTGTGGTAGTGCCGCCGCCGGGGGTGAGTTTTGCCGTCGTAGTTAACCTGTTAAAATACAAACATTTGAAATCATATAGGCGGCGGAAGTGGGGGGGGGGGGAGCAATAATTTCAATGGGAGCCAGGACCCCTAAAAATCATTTGTAATTTTCATATATTTGGTATGTTTTTCTTCAAACCCGAGATTTAATTCATATGTTCTCTGTATATGATATCCTAGATCAAGCAGTCCACAATTACAATACTCTTCAATTATACAAAACAAAAACTTCGAAGTTTTTGTAACATATTTTATGAAATAGACCTCCTGACTAGAATGGAAAAGGTCAAGTCATATGGTAATAAATACTTGTATTATGTTTGATTAATGACAAGGTCGCCTCCCTGGCCTGATTCTAAAACCTTAAAGGCGGGTTTTATTGGATGTTGGCACTATTGACTATTGTCTATTGGCCTATATCTAAAAGCGGATATATTTATTTTCTAACATTTTGGTAAGTTAGACTTAGTTGCTCACTTACATCATAAAACATGGGTAAAATCATAATTGTATTAAGACCTCCAACTGTTCTTTATAAATTAAAAGCTGCTTGTATTATTTTATAAATTTTGCAGTAACATTTTGTTTTCAAATAGCCTTTACATTAAACAACAGACGTTTTGGAGAATATTATCAGTCAAATTGTTTTTCTTTTTTCTCCAGGCCCGTAGCCAGTACTTTGAGTCAATTTTTTTCTTTGTTATGAAAAAGGCAATTCATTCGTGCACCTCCGAAAATTTTAAATGGGAACGCAACGTTCTACATCAGGTTTCTTTTTCTTTTCTATCAAGAGAAGGCTATAGATTCGTCAAATAGTCAGAACCGTTAAGGTACTTCAACAAGATCTGAAATTCCATGTGCTTATTGTGTATTTAGATTTCGAAAAAGCACTTTCTCTGAGAAAAGTTTGAAATAGTAAAACTAATCAACTTTGTGCGATATTGTATTTGATACACGAACTAAGACACCGAGAGATATAGGATGGGGGTGGGGGTATAGAACAGGTTCGTTTTGACAAGTTTGACAAAATTTACACAATGTTTAAAGTAAATTATTGGAAGCTTATCAAACATTCTTTTTTTAGACTACACATATTTTTCAAAAAAATGACCATATACCTATATCCATGAACAGAAACGTGAACAATAAAACATTATATATCCACATTAGGCGTTTTCATGGTTTTGTTTTCTGTATATTGTATATTATATCTCTCTTTGACATGAATATTGACTATGCGTTGCAACGTACTTTTTTCCCCCTTCAAATGTAAATTTTGCGGGAGCTTTTGGGGGCTTCATTCCCTGGACCCCTACTGGGGCTTCGCCCCTGGACCCTACCAGGGCCCTTAAGCCGGCCCCTGGACCCTACGCCGAAAAACGAGCTCGTGAATTTACGCCTATTCAGTTCCCCCACCCCACCCCTTCCCCCTAATTTTTCCCTTTCGCCGCCGCTGGAAAAACAATGTTAATTGATTGCCTTGTAAATTGATAAAGAAGAAATCAAAGGAAATATATAACACGATTGGAGAGACAACTCAAAGACATTTGTCAGTGTGTATTATTTTCACTCATATCTTTCTTTAGCCCAGAACTTCATCAATTCCCATCCCCGGCAATGCTTTAAAAACTCTCGACCGTTACAGTATGTCCTACAGTTTTATGCGTGTAGCATACTCCATTAACTTATGACATAACAACATCATTAAGCATGACGCAGCTTCCTGGGAGGTAAAGTAATACATTCACTTTTTCTCACATTTGGGAAAAATTGACCTTCGATGGTACTCCACCAGCCAATGGCAAACATAGCACGTCTATGCACTCCGGGCTCAAACTTGAAATGTGACGGTTATTTCATTTTATGATGGAGTTACTAGGCCATAATATTATCTTTCGTGTATTTTTTGTAAATTTCCAATTATGTTTTTATTTTCCCATTTTGCTTGATATAATCAGATTTAAGTTGATTATTTCGTTTCACTTTAACAACGACCACTTCACCAGATTAATGTATTTGGCGAAACAAGTCATTTTTTTATTTCTATCACTTCACTCTCTTATTTCAAACGCAAATGTCAGCAAACATGTCTGACATGTTTGATATATATTATGTAAAGGTCTTAGGCATGTCTTCAACATATACAAGATACTATATTGTAGTTTCATCATATAGCAATATTTCGTGCAGCGTTCATCAGCATAACCTTATAAACGTAACGAGCTCTTCACAGCCTATTTGGGACAGGTTAAAGTCACCCATAGTTTCCGTTCTAGTGAAAGTTTGAAGAATTTTTAATATATGCAAAATTTGTGAACATGTGATTATGACAGACTGCACTGCCCAAAATTTTAAGTGCTTCATGTAATTCTTAAATTTGTTTCATACATTTCAGTCACTAAAAATCACTACATGTTTTCCTATATAAATTTTGATTGAGGGTATAATGTAGATTCAAATCCTCTTAGTCATATCTAACTGCTCCAATTTGAATAACATTGGTGAAAATTGAAAAACAATAAGTAAACATTAATAGGTTTTTCTTGTGACATTAAAAATTTAAAGTAAACTTTGCATAATATCTTTTATTACTGTAAGTAAGCCTTAAGATTAAAAGAGTTTTTATTTTAAGTGTTCCATTATAAACCGATTTTGATTTCACGTTTTTGCTACTTTATGGTTTTGAATTACAGCTCATTTACTTCCTGTCCAAACATTTTTAAAAGATTATTAAAATCTTATCAGATCAGTTTTTTTAATATTGAAAAGCACACTTAATGGCTGATCTGATTAGTATTTCATTTATTTAAAAATTGTGATGTAACTGAGCGACCGACTCAAAATTGACATACGATGAAAATTCGATAAAAATGGTGGGAAAGTCAATTAGTCATAGAATTTTATTACTGGTGTAATGGTATAAAGAAAGATTCAAAAATATTTCTCCAAAATTGCCTCACCACTTCAAAAAAAAAAAAGATTTTGCATACAAAAATCTTGTAATACATCATATATTCCCATGCAATATTTGCATATTGATGACTGAGATTTGAAAACACTGTAAAATGGTAACTATTTAACCGTTTTTAATGAAATGTTCTGTATATTCAAATAGTCATGTTTTCTTAATAGATTTCAATGCAATTATTGTTGTCTCTACACGTCCACAGACCTTTAAAGTCAATTGTTTTTCATAGACCTGAAATGGCTTCTACTGGTTTCAAACTTTATCGATCGAAAAAGGTTGGAAATGATTTTTGATGGTTATCTTTTGATTTTTGACGATGTTTTGATTTTTGACGCGTGCATATTTACAAAATGAAGAAGTGAATAATTCATCAATACAACAATTTCTACAAACACGCGCAAAAAGAGCGATGATTGTTTGTGTCCATACATACGTGTTTAAACCCTGCTCCTCATTAACACCCCAAACACATTAACACCCAAACACTCCCTGTGTTATCCAAAAGTTCACAGCAAGTTAAACCAGGGAGCTGTTATTTAGGATAACATATCCCTGGTTTAATCACATGAAGTGACTATATAGGAGAGGTGACTTACTCATAGCTTATTTAACTTAATCAATATACTAAGCATACGGACAGCTGGCTGAAATTTGGTGCTTGTTTTGCTTTCAGACGCCTTCCGCATTTCAAATTCCTAATGAAGCTTCAATATAAATGGCCGAAGATTTATCACCTTGCACATTTATTGAATTTGAACTCTTATGTGCCTAAAAGTTGGTTTAAAGGTATGTGGAGTTGTAAAGGTAAATTTAGCTCAATGTGAAAAACCATGAAAGTAGCCAAAGAAATTAATCAAAATCGGTTAAAAATTGATCATTTTACAGAATTTTAAGATCTCCGGCATCAACTTGCACAAATATGTGATGTATTGCCGGGCGAGTTTGGTATTTTCTTTTGTAACTGTGTAGCACATTTTTTCTAAATGCCTATATCATTAATGTTTGAATTCGTGCAGCAAATTGTGACCAACCATTTTTGAGTCTTTACCATGCCCCCAATATAATTTTAGAAAGAATAGACTTTCTTATGATTTTCAGTGACTGAAATTTAGGAAGGAAATCTTAAGATTTTTAGCAATACTCCTTGTCATATATCACAAATTTAGCATAAATTGAAAGCGATCTAATTTTGATCTGCCATAGCTCAAAAACTTATAGTAGCACTTTCAAAATTCAAAAACTGATCTTCTGCTCTGGTTTTGAGACACTTTAAATATATATATATATATATATAAAATATATATATATATATATATATATATATATATATATATATATATATATATATATATATATATATATATATATATATATATATATATATATATATATATATATATATATATATATTATATATATATATATATATATATATATATATATATATATATATATATATATATATATATATATATATATATATATATATATATATATATATATATATATATATATATATTTATATATATATATATATATATATATTTTATATATATATATATATATATATATATATATATATATATATATATATATATATATATATATATATATATATATATATATATATATATATATATATATATATATATATATATATATATATATATATATATCTATATATATATATATATATATATATATATATATATATATATATATATATATATATATAAATATATATATATATATATATATATATATATATATATATATATATATATATATATATATATATATATATATATATATATATATATATACATATATGTATATATATATATATATATATATATATATATATATATATATATATATATATATACATATATATATATATATACATTCTTTTAAATATATATATATATATATATATATATATATATATATATATATATATATATATATATATATATATATATATATATATATATATATATATATATATATATATACATATATACGTACATATATATACATTTATATATATTATTTTTATATATATATATATATATATATATATATATATATATATATATATATATATATATATGTATATATATATTCATATATATATATATATGTATATATATATCAATATATAGATATGTATATTTATATATATACATTTATATATATTTATATACATATATATATATATATATATATATATATATATATATATATTTTATATATATATATATATATATATATATATATATATATATATATATATATATATATATATATATATGTATATATATATATATATATATATATATATATATATATATATATACATATATATATATATATATATATATATATATATATATATATATATATATATATATATATATATATATATATATATATATATATATATATATATATATATATATATATATATATATATATATATATATATA
>JAIGNY010000832.1:1395000-1425000 GCA_020152595.1 Chiridota heheva
CTCCGCTATCCCACTTTCTGAGATGAATAACGGACCTGCAATTTTATAGGTAATAAAATATGGGTGACTCTCTTCCTAGCAGCCTGCAATTCTATATTTCCTTAGCTAGATAAATTAAGCTACAGGGGAAAAACATGTTGTTTGAGAAAGCGTAACAAAATTGCAGGCCACAAAAACTATTAATGGATTTCAATAGAATAGTCCCGTAATTTTTTACTTTGATATATGATATAAGTGTAAGTTGATATCCTATTTGTTTTAAATTTATTATCCATTTCAAAGATTTTGCCAGCGTGTTGAAATGTGACCTTCATTGAACAGTGTGATGTCATACTTGCAGATCCAAGACAATAGTTATGTTTTTACTTCGAAATTAATTGCCTCTTTCTAAATTATTAGAAATATTTTGTTGTTTAATTATTGAGATGGGATATAACATGCACTTCGCAAGATCACTCTAAATGACTGAAAGAAAAGCAATACAGAAATACATCCCTTCAAATCGTTTTGGATCACTCTTTATGCTACATTGGCCACTTATCACGCAACACATTTTTGAATTGTAAGGACTCCTTAACAGAATGAATAAAATAACTAGCGTTCACACCAATAATAGTCTTCTATCAAATAAATAATTTCACTGGAATATTTCATTAAGAATTTTACAATAGATGACTAATGGGTAATACCTGATTTGGATTTGAAATGAGATTGTGGCCATAAGGAATCAAGATTTCTGTACTTGAGTCTTGGTAATGTTTAAAACTCCCTGTTTTTAAGCTTTCCGTTTTTGCTATTCCTTTTCATTTCTGTTCGTGGTTTTGTGTACATATTTGTATTTCTCTAAACAGCAGTGAACCTAACGATTGGCCCATCGGAGCTTGGCATACTTATTTATCTTCTGGTGTGGCTATTGTTCACGCTTCCACTTTATATATAAAAAAGGGGGATATCATCCCGTTCACTGAGCTGCTGAGGGGCGTAGAAAAGGTCACATGGGCACTAGTAGGCGTACCCGCAAAATGTAATAATTCCCATATTTTACCTCCCAGCCGGGTGAACAAAGTGGAATCTTCTTAGGGGGGAAGGTTGTCTTCCCCTACCCAGTGGCAGCGCTACGGGGGCAAGGAGGAATTTTCCCCACAAAATTACTTTTTCCCCACCTTTCTAAATAAAACTTTATAAGGTCACATATTTTGTTCGATCTACAGGCTTTGTCCCCTACGAGACAAAGCTACTGGTCTATTTCCTCAGCATCAAATTCCTAGCGCCATCACTGCCCTATCCTGATTCCTACGCTTCTGATCCGTTTTGAATTTACCCTGCCATGGCTCTCATTAATTAGTTGATAAGGCTATACCCGGATATGGCGCAGAAACACTCTTACTGTTTAACAGTTTAATGAAAGTTGCAGTAGGTTCTAGAACCCTCTGTTTTAAGTAATTACTCGATCTAGGAACGGTATCCCCACGGCTTAAATTTCATCTTTAATTCCATCTTGACTGCATGCTGCGGTTACAGAGAAGACGTCAACATGAATTATAGAATCCGTACTCATTTTCAAACTCTAATATGTGTTAATTTCTCCTATTTTACATTACGAGTGTCAAATTTCCAAACTAAGTTACAAAACACTTAAAAGGTTTTTGTATTGGCTTACATTTTTAACTTACAACACTAAATAACAGCTCCCTGCCACAACTTTCTCCTTAAATCACGAGAGAACAAATTGATGCAATGAGACTTATCTTTTCATGACATTCAATGAAATATCTAAGTCTCTTAACTATACGAGCACAAAACTTCCTCGGTATTCAGGTATTGGGAAGTGTTTTATTTTTATAGGATACATAAAATCTGGCTTTTTCTTCCTTCAATGTGACAGATAAAATAATTATAAATCATCTGAAGATATTGCACACCGTACAACACAATTAAGCATAAATTGTATAATTGATTTAAACATTAATTTTGTCAATATATACTTAGAGCGGCCATTTGGTTTATACGCCCTATAAAAGGGCCACATTCTTTTTTATAAAAGGGCACTTTTCCAATGAGGAAACAATCTCCCCACTACTTTATTGAACTGACAAAAGTATATAGATATGATTAATGATCGAAACACGTCAAAGGCATAGTCCATGACCATGACTTTTTTAAAAGAAAGTCTTTGGCAATTGTGGGACACTTTCAAAAGGAAAAGTTTCTTATCTTGAAAGAAAAGTCAGGGACCGTGCCCAGTTTCTTAGTATTGTGTCAGTAATTTTGTAATATATATTTCTTTCAGTTGTGTGTATATTGTACATTCTTGCACTTTTGACAGCAATTGAGGGGCACCTTTTATTTTCAAAATGGAACACTTTGGTCATATTTTGGAAAAGTGTGGGGACACGTACCCCTGCCCCCCATCTCCCCACACACACACTTCCTACACCTAACCTATTATCTGAAGTGTTTATATGGCGACTGTTTAGAGGGGGTTGCTTGGGCAAATTTCCACAAAAAAAATCGGAACTAATAATTCAGAACTAATAAGTCAGAACTAATAAGAATCACTATAATCAGATTATATGCTGTGTTTAGATATTCGTTCCTAGCTGCCTAGTGGATTATAAAGAACATTCTCTCGGGGGGACAAGCCCTCCTTGGCAGCCCATGTTCACTTCCTGGATATGCTTAAAGATTCTCGTGCAGGCCAGTGCTTTCGTCAGAGATTTACAAACACCTTTGAGCAGGGAGCTGTCACTTTAAAAAGAAGTCTATGGTTTGAGGGGGAATGCATTTAATACGATTTCTTTCATTACAGCACTCCACAGCTCTGTTCTGTTTGAATTGACGCTGAATTTTAATTCAACCCAACTCTTTTTCTTTCATGAAATATTTTGGTGACTTAAAGGAGACATAAAGTCAAATATTATAGCTTGTTAAAAAAATGAACCAAGTACTTAAAAACCCAATCCTAAAATCTTATTCCCTTCTCTACTTATCCAAGTTTGAAGTTGTAACATGGACGCTGTCTAATTATGTATTGAAATCATGCCAATGATGATGTAATTTGCACACAATAATGTACTTCTTTAAAATTATCACTGAAATTTTCTTTCCCAAATGCTTTAACGTGAAGTTTTTGAAGGGCTTGAATCATTAATATCATATCAAAATTCATAGACCCATGCAAAGTAAAAATATTTTGTTAGAAGTTAGAAAATTTGAAATAGATTATAAGAAAATACATTAACTGATTGATATTATAATCTGTACTGGGTGTATGGCAACATCTATAGAGCGTATGAATAAAACGGCCACTCCCTTGTAATACATTATAAAATATATGCTAAATTCTTGTGTACGATGTGAAATCAGATGACGTATAGTTATATGAAGACAAAGCTAGACTTAATGTCTCCATTGTAGGTATATGGACATGTAGAGGCAACATTAGCTAAATTGACCATTTCACAGCGTTTTGAAGCCTTAGGCATAAATATGCAAATTTTGCGACCTTGGTTTTTTCTTATGTAAATTCATTGTTGGTTTAATTGTTTGGCATAGATCTATGTGGTCATACCTCGATCAAATTCTAGCAGGAATACTTCTTCTCTTTTATTTCGGTGACTGACATTTTAGGACGCTAGGAAAGTTAAAGAATTACATCAAGATTTTGAGTGGACCCGCTTAGTCATTAATTACAAATTAATTAAACATTGATCAGCGATAAGAAACAACAATAAAAGTGTTGTCGCTTAAAATTCAAAAGCTGATCTGCTTAGATTTAAATCCTCTTTTTACCAAACTAGAAACATGTCCTTGAACCAATTAAAGCCCACAACGTACCGAAATTTTACAATTAAGTAATATCGCTAGCACTCCATTCGAACTGAAATTGAGACGGTTATTTAGCGCTATGATTTGGTGCCTCGCAAATAAATGTCTGCAGGGATGTACAGACTAAAACAATTACTTTAGACAGCTGGGTGAGCTTCTGTTTGTTTGAGTTATTCTATGGGCAGATGAAAGGTGTCAGGATGTACAGAGATTTAAAAAAAGAAAAAAAGTGATAAACTTGTGAACAGAAAAACCATCTAATTTCAAGAAATAGATGAGCACCTTTCATGCTTCATGCAGAAAGTGTTTTTGCCATCTTGGAAATAGGATTTTGATTTTGAACTTTGACCAGCTGGCAGTTTGATTATCCACGCATTTTGTACCCAGATGAAAAAGTATTTTAAAAGAAACAAAATGGTGAAGAAAACATTCAAAATATTATTTCGTAAAGAGACATTAAAGTTTAAAGTTTGGTATTATTTGTGTAGAAACGACTGAAATCAGACTATAGTTGTAACATCAAAGCCTCAGATTTGAAAGTCTATAATTTTATCATATTTTGTCCTGCGATATTGTGACTTAAAAACCATGGGATATGTCAAAAAAGCAGTAGAACTGAATCAAGGAAGGGTATTTGTATATGGTGTGCCGCAGGGGAGTGTACTCGGTCAGATTTTGTTTTCCATTTATGCCAGTTCTATTAGTAAAATTACATGTAAATATGATCTTCATTACCACTTGTATGACGATGACACACAGTTATATATTTCGTTTAATTCCAATTCAGCTAAGACAAATATTGCACTACATGAACTTGAATCATGTATTGTTGGAATACGCAAGTGGATGTCCTTCAACATTTTAAAGTTAAATGATGATAAAACTGAATCTATTGCTTTTGGTTCCAAACGTCAGCGTAAAAAAATCAACCTCCCTTTTCTTCAAATTGGTATTGCTCAAGTATGTGTAGCCTCTAAAGTTCGTAACCTTAGCTCCATTTTTGATGCTAATATGTCAATGGCTGACCATATCTCTGAAATTTATAAATCTTCATCAATTCATTTACGTCGCATAGGACTAATCAGAAAATATTTAACAATGCCTGCCACTGCAGAACTAGTTCATGCTTTTATCTCTTTCCGCCTTGATATGGGTAACTCTTTTTTATATGGTCTCTCAGCCAATTATATCAAACGTCTCTCCCGCGTACAAAATATTGCTGCCAGGATTGTTACCCTAAGTAAACCAAATGAACACATTACTCTTATTTTAAGGAATTTACACTGGCTACCCATTCATCATAGAATTGTTTTTAAAATACTTGTTTTTGTGTATAAGTCTACTCAAGGAGCTTCTACACACTCATGCATTGTCTCCCACATATATTTCTGAACTCTTAATCCCATATAAGTCTCCCCGCCAGTTCATGCGTTCTAATTTCAAACTTCAATTAGCTATTCCACGTACTTCTAGAACATGGGGTAAACGTTTATTTTCTTCTGCTGCCCACTTTTTATGGAAAAGACTTCCAGACAACATCAAACTTAGTCCTTCCTTGAATTCTTTTAAATCACAATTAAAGACAATCCTCATATGTTCTGATTCTGTTCAATTTAAAGCTTATATTTGTTCTTGTATGTATGTATTTTGCAGTATTCTTAAATATCATTTCTTTTTTGTTCACATTGTTTTGCATTGATTGTTGTGTCGCTGCGCCATGAGCATCACTTTTGATGGATACTGGCGCAAAACAAGTATTCATTATTATTATCATAATTATTGTTATCATTATTATTATTATTTATTATTATTATTTTATTATTATTATTATTATTATTATTATTATTATTATTATTATTATTATTATTATTATTATTATTATTATTATTATTATTATTATTATTATTATTATTATTATTATTATTATTATTATCAATTTTATTATTATTTGTATTATTATTATTATTATTTTATTATTATTACTATTATTACTATTATTATTATTATTATTATATTATATTATTATAATTATAATTATTATTATTATTATTATTATTATTATTATTATTATTATTATTATCATTATTATATTATTATTATTATTATTATTATTATTATTATTATTATTATTATTATTATTATTATTATTATTATTATTATTATTATTATTATTATTATTATTATTATTATTATTATTATTATTATTATTATTATTATTATTATTATTATTATTATTATTATTATTATTATTATTATTATTATCATGATTATTATTATTATTATTATTATTATTATTATTATTATTATTATTATTATTATTATTATTATTATTATTATTATTATTATTATTATTATTATTATTATTATTATTATTATTATTATTATTATTATTATTATTATTATTATTATTATTATTATTATTATTATTATTATTATTATTATTATTATTATTATTATCATTATTATTATTATTATTATTACTATTATTGCTATTATTATTTATAATATACCACCTGAAGAAAATTCTGAGGGAAAATAATTTTAATAATACATCAACAATTGTCAACAATGTAGATTTACGTCACCAGTCATTTCTGCACAAATAAGACAGAGCTTTACACTTGAATATCTCCTTAACGGAATAAGATATTTGAATGCTTTCTTCACCATTTTATATCTTTACAATTCCTCTTTTAAATAATGTTATAAGATACACTTGCTTGACCACTAAACTATTCCTTAAATTTGAAAGCCTTCCTCGATTACGAGGGCACACGTGGCATGGGATAAGTGGTCAATGGCTCTCACTTGACTGTACATAAGTCAGTTAGTCCATCCATGCATGGAGATTTATCAAATTTTCATCAATAATTTTACTATCCCGATCCCCCACCACACCACCCCCCCCCCCTCCCATCCCCCACCCACCCTCCACAGGTTTCCTACGCTTCTAGTATGAGAACTTGAGCTAATGCCTTTCAATGTGTTCGTGTATGTGCACTTGGATTACCTTTGATTAAGTTCTTCAAAGTTATTCATGTCCGGGCCGATCTGCACAATATGCCTACTTGCTGACTTGACACCGGATTTAACATAAGCATTTCTATCATTTTGTTAAATATACGTTTCTGACGATCCAGGTACGTCATTATGCTTCTATGGCCTCATTACAGTCGGACACATGACCTCGATTGACCCGAATACTTTAATCAAAATCAAGTGACAAACAATTTGAATTCGAGTGATGAATTTCCAATTAATCTCTGTTCTAGATCAGGATTATTTGCTCTGAAACCGAAGAACACATATTTATTGTATGGATACACGATAAAAGAAACGACTTTTAAGAATTAACGACATTGTTTGTTTTTTTCTTCAAAATGTGAGCATTACTTTTCGCACAACAGCCTATTAAAGCTAAAAACCGTGATAAAATTGACAACCGACCGATACAAAAAAGGATGAAAATCACAAAAAAACAACTTGCCAATTCGTGAAGTAAAACCAAATATTGTTTAAACTATGAAAAAAATAATTTCAAATTCATCGTAGGACAAATCACAAACCAAGAGCCTAAGAAAATTTATGTCACAATTCGATTAGACCCGCTGTAGGCTTAAGTTGGACGCCATGATTATAACGCTAGCGCATTGAGATGTTTGTCCGTAAAACGGATGTACAACACCATACAGCGCTAATGCCCCTCAAGAACAACTGATGTTATTGGAGGGAAAATAAAAGCTCGAGGTTTAAAATACTCTTAAATTCGGTTGTATATCAAGAGAAAGAGTTTATTTTGTGACTTATAAGAGTAATTTCATAACTAATTTCGAGATGTGTACCCATCATATCAGCTTTAGCGTTTGAAAAGCTAGATACCTCCCAATTGTTATAACTGTAAAGCTTAGATAGATAAGTTGGCCCCATAAGTATTGTACTGACCCAATTTACCTCATTTAATAATATGAGGTAACATTTATTACAAATTTGGTCATTTTTTAAAAACATTATTATTCCTATCACCCAACGATCGAACACAATTTTCTGAAATTTAGTGAGAGGAGCTCTGGGGCCCCAAAACCGTGCAACTTTCATATTTCGCCTGGAAAATGAGTTGTTTTTATATCTAACACTTTTTTGGCATATTGTGGCAAACGTTGGACAATTTTTTACCATGAAATATATATAAACAACAAAGATAATCCCAATTTTGTAAAACTTTTGTAAAACATTCAGCCCCCTCCCCTTTCAAAGAAAAAAGTCTAGCACTGTTTAATGGGGACCTCTTTGTTGAATTATTTAGAACACATCACTGTGAAGAAGCAGGCTCCCAAAATAGGTTGAAAAAATGTTAATTTGCATCTATTCTCATGTACATAGCATGGGACTTCAACATGCTCTGTAAGTCAGTGGTGTAGCCACGGGGTGAATGTAGTGGGACCCCCTTTTCACAGAAATTTTTCAAAACTTGGGATTATCTTTGTTGTTTATATATATTTCGCTTTTCAAAATTGCTTTCAAAATTGGGCTAAATCTAAACACTTCGACTTTGGAGAGGGTCTTGGACCGCTCACTTTTCAAATGCTGGCTATACCACAATCAGTGGTGCAGCAATCGTCCATGGGGATTATGTGTTCGGGATCCTTGTCCAAGTATTTGCAATATGACATTGCTTGAGCCGCTTACATTTACGTTCAGATGTACGCAAACACTTTAATCACACTGGCATAGTATGGAGGTTTACCTATTAAACCATTCAAAGTGGTACCTCATTAGTTAGAGTCCCTGGGAATAGAAGAACAAGCCTGATATGCTGGCACTTTTAATTCCAAATCATTTGCTTCTCCTTACCAAGAACGTCGCTGGGTATTCTAATTGGGCTCAGGGTCTTCTGGGTAATAGTGGTGGGGATGGGAACGGGGAGGTGAGGCATCAGTTTCCCAACTGTGTGGATTTATGAGGGTTCCTCGAAGAGGAACGGTTGGATTTCCAACTGCCATCTTAATTTTCCAACTGGCGTCCAATTATTATTATTTTTTTGGGGGGGGGCACCCAAACCCCCCTATAATGACGTCTCTGCTCCTTACCAACTATGTTGTTACACACCTGGTAGAAATGTTTAACCTCTGAAACTTTTATAACTCCTCTGTGTAACATGGAACTCTAGACTTGGTTGAATTAACATTCCAGCTTTAAATAAGTCTGTCCGTCTGTCATGAATTCGAGTGGTTCTTCTTCTGTGCAATGTGTGCAGTTGGGAGTGAATAGGGTTAGCATGAAGGGCACTGTCACTAAGCAATTTATTGGAGAATAAAACTGTCGACCAATAGAAGATAGTTGCACGTAAGAGGTATACATATCACCGCTGAGGAGCAGTCCCCACCACGGGAGCTCGGATAACATATAATATTAAAGCACTATTATGAAGGCTGGGGCAGCCTATCGCAAACAATCATGGGAAAGGCCTGAGAGGAGTAAAATCATATGGAAATCAATGACTATGAGGCATACAAGTGATCATCGTAGTCAGAGGGCTGTACCGCGTCTCCTTGTCATTACCTGTCAGTCTGTCAATGTTGTGATTCTGTTTTCATATGGATGTGCTTGAAGATAATCTGAATGATCCAAGGTGCTTCCAAGTTCCAAACAGAAATGGAATTATTTTAAGTCACTGCAAATTTTCCATTCACCGAATTCCATCCGCTCTTCTGAATGAAGGAACCGCTTTCAGAAAAGGTTGAATGTTTAATACATGATCTTATCTAAGGCTTCACATGAGTGGTACAACCCAATAAACAACCAAATGAGGCACCACCATAGTAATAAAGAGTTCCCTCCCCCTCCCCCCCCCCCCTCCCACCAATGAGCATATGTAAACTAAGATCATGATATCAATTCATCATTTTAAGGTAAAATGTACCTCTGTAACAGACATACATAAATATTTGAATGAAAGGTAACTTTTAACACAATCTGGTTTTCCTTCCCCCTGGAAAACCTGCATTACACTTTTCAATAAAATTATTACTTTCTGTTTGTTCAAATCCAATTAAATTTTACAATTGATGGTACATTACTCTTTTCCCATTATCAATTAAATCATTGCAAGAATAAGCATTTCAAAATTAGGCATAACTTTTCTCTGGGCTGTCAAATTGCATAGAAAGTCTTTTCAATATTACTTTTATACTTTCCATCCTTGTTTGTGACAAAATAAACGAACAAATTATTGGATTGTTTTAGTGTCACACAACACATTACTTTGCAGGTCATGTACCTTGCAAGTCTGTTACAATAAGCCTGTCTGCTATTTGAATTAAAACGTGGCTCCATCAGATCTAGTAGCTGAAAACACAAAATTCATACAAAACTGGTATGTCTATCCTTGTTTGAGGCAGATGAATTTATAGATAAATAATTAGGGGGTAAATGGTACACAAATACAAACAGTCACATAACACTTAAAGTCAAAGAAAATACTTTCTTTGATAGTACAATTTATTTATTTCTTTTGGTTCAAATGTGTGTCTTGTTTTAGATTCATCACAAATAAGCAATGCATTAAATCCTTCATATGTATAAGTGCTTCTTTAATGTTATATGGATGTGTAGCAGCATTTTATGCTAAATTGCTTTAAATCCATTGAAATAGCAAAAAACAAATCATCCAAATCGGTTACAAATTGACCATTTTACAGCATTTTGAATTTTAAGGCCAAAATATGCAAATTTTGTTCATCTTTATGTTCCTCTTCTGATGTATGAGTGGCCGAAAGTTCCTATTTCCTTTTTTTTTTTTAATTCATTGTCACACATTTGTGAAAAATGGAAAGAAATTTGAACCAAACGTTTTTAAGGGTTGATTATATCCTTAACCATAATCTAGCAGGAAAAGACTTTGTCCTCATTTTCAAGAACTGAAATTTAGGAAGAAAATATAAAGAATTACATAAAGCTTTTCATCTATCCATTTGTAGACTTTTAAACTGCAGTGAATTGGACTACAGGTATATATTTCATTTTACATTTGAGCAAGCTTTATATGTTTGCTGTAAAGGACCAGACATCAGTTAATTATGTAAATTAGACTTAGTTTTAATTTGAGTAATTTAAAACTTTGTGAAATAACACAACAAATAATTGTTCACACAAATACAGAGTGTTGGTTGTCTCGTGATGAAATGCCCTTCATTTGTTGTTTTTTCTTTGAAATTGCAATCTACATAGTTTCAAAATGAGCAACTAGCTTTGTTTTTTCTTTACCATATGCCACAGTGAAAAATAAATTCTCTAGGTCAATAGAGGAAAAAGACAATACATTACTCTATAAAATATTTTATATCATACTGTATTACATCACATATTATACATACCTTAATAAAGCTCAAATTTTGATTTAATACTGTTAACTAGACTTCCTTGTCAATATTTTCTTGCACCAAACTATGAAGTAAATGTTTTAGATGTCACTAGTCTTTTATGACAGCCTTTCGAAGTATGTGTCTATGAAGTGCTACAAATAAAATACTATTCGATATCAACAAATCTATCAATGCCTCATTTTGGTGTCAGAAAATGGACAAACAATTCCATCAATATATTCGAAAAGAATCCCGAAAATGTCCTACTTATTTTTCTGCTCCTCCCCATCTTTATCTCTTTGTACAGCGCATAGAAATGCTTAACATGAGTTTGCACTATGCAAATTAAATATTATTTTATAATAATAACATTATTGTTAAAGATGGTAATAATTGACCATTAACCAGTTACATGGCACTTTCTTTTTTCTAAGTTGAATTTTCTAAAGGACCGATGATGATAGTTTGTATAAGACATTACACCATCTGCATTTTGTTTACCTTTTCTGTTAATACAAAGATATTGTGGTACCCATATTCATGTCTTACACTGCTCCAATATCAAAATGTATTGATCCAATTCATTACTGCAGGTAAAACAAAGAAAGATACAATATGAAAAAATCATCTCATGAAACAATACTTCACATATAGCAACACTTGTTTTATTTTATCATGTATGAAGTATGTGTTCAAAACAGGATGGATGGAGACATCATTAGATGCTGTATCACTGTCAGTCACAAAATTCTTCACTTGGTGTTGATGTAGCTTCCATGCAACTAAAATGACTGAGGGAGAAATACGGATCTAGTCCTACAGTCCTAATACTGCACTTATTTGGGCACAGTTTTTTTCTTTTAGAAATGTAGTACTTATTTGATTTCTCTGTTGCTCTGCCACAATCTTTGACGGAAAGTTAAAGGTAGTGATAAATTAATATCAAGACAATGTGGTGTTGCAGTATTTTCCTTTCAAACAACTAAGGGATACTTGAAAAATTTAACATCAAATGATACTGTAGGTTATGAACACAAATATGACATGTAAGTTAAAAAAAAGACCTTGTGATGTTTTTGCTATACAAATCATTTAGATTTTGCTATACAAATTGTTTTGACCAAATGTGTTTTTCAATTGAAGTTTTGAGCTCTTTCGGTGTTTAAGCAGAAGCAGAATTGAAATATTTTTGCAAGTAGCACAAAGAGTAATTTCAAGTAGACAAGACAGCATTTTAACAATATAAACATTGACCCTGCTTACATTTTGGGCTGCAAAAATCAGTGATTTATATCCATAATCTTAAATCTTTTTTCCCTAATATACACTGTTCTGATTGAAATAAATATGATTTGTTATAGGGGCCTTGAAGCAACATGCATGTAGGCAATTTTTGTAAATCAATTCTTAGCTTTCTTAAGAATGAATGTATGAAGGTAAGAAAAATGGCTGCAATATAATAGCAGAACTATTAAAGAGAGTAACATTCCATACGGAACCGAACTACACCCAATTTATACTCTTTTCAATCTACAAAAACGATATGACAGAAAAAATGAACTATAATGACAAGATTTGTGAAGACGGTATATAATGTTACTGTAAAGTCCTGTGAACAGTACACTGCTTTATATATACTGTATCTAAGGGTTCAAACCGAGAATCAACAGAGTTAACAAAATTTGTTGTCTATCTCAGTATTGCTGAAGAAAAAAAGCTTTTCAGATCTACACGTACCATAAGATTGGTTTATGGGGCCTGTGAAAACATGAAATAATCACAAATCTACAATGTAGAACAACAAGCATAAAGTTTTTCAAATGATATCAGTTCTGAAGTGAGAACAAGACTGAGAACAAGAACATCAAAATAGTGTATAGTATTGTAGCTTGTTCCTCATTTGGAAAAACAAACAGTTATTTCTGCATTAATGCTCTATACTGGTCTAGCCAGATAATGATAAAGAGTATGTTTCAAATCAACTCAGAAAAACCAGCTCTACCTACTCAGACCTATGTGCTTAACTTTTCAACATGCCAGAATTTTGATAAAATTGTTTTTTGAACGAAAACAAAAACACATTTTGTTGTAACTTTCTATATCAAGGCGTGGTGTAAGGTATGATCTGTCACTGCAAACGTATGTTCAAAACCATTATCAGTTTTATGTTATGTTTTCGTGTTGTCTTTGTGATCCAAAAGTAAATTGGTACAATTTTGACAAAAACTAAGTTGCGAAAAAGTAGCAAATAATCAACATTTAATAACAGTACCACGATGCAATGTCAAGGCTCATACTATTTTGTACCTGTGCAGCCTGCATTGTGTCTGCATGACAGTTTCAGAAGTTCACACTGAAGTTTTGTTTTTGATGTCAAAGATGATATAATAATTTTCAAATATTTCATAGTAGTCTGAAATTATCTGAGTATGACCATGATTACTCCAAAAAACTTAGTAGGGTTACAATATATAAAACTTTTAATTTAGTTAGGACATACCAGAGAAGACGGTAAATATTAACAAACTTTCAATCCTTCGGGACACGCAAACTAAATAGGGTTGCTACTATACTTCCTAAATTGTGTTAGAATCTGCAGTTGCTCTTAAGAATGTTACACCAAAAGAATGAGTAATATTATAAGTTAGCAAATTATTATTAATGTTGTCTGCTTACGTTTTAAAACACTAAGAATATTAATCATAAGGTAAGATTATAGTAAGAATATCAATACTAAGGGCAATCTAACACGGGGATGATGTGGGCTGTAAATGTATGCTTTATATATTATATTTATGGAACTGCCATTTCCAGCATTCACTTGGATCAGTTTTTGTCTTCTGAAGTTCTGTTATGTAATAATTGATGTGGTCAACTGCCAGTAAGCCCTATGTCGCAAATTATTTTGTGGGGTGACTCATAATAGTACTGTTCTAGTCTAACTACTAAGCAGGAACTATTCAGTTATTGGTCTGACTGAGTAAGGCAATCAATGGAATAGGCTTATAGGCCTAGCCTACATGGTATTTGAGGCTTATGTCTCTCTCATGTACCTTCATATTCCTACTCTGTACTCGTCAGTCATGAAAATGGACTTTTTTACATAACAAATTTATCCGACTTTGCTAAGGTGGGTAACAAATTCGGATCATACTACAATAATATACCCTAGTAGGCCTTAGTACTAACACCTAGTAGGCCTATACTACGACCAGTGCCACTAACGTTAGGCCTAGGGCATAAATATTTGGTGCACAAACATATCGTTCTTTTGTAGGCCTAAACCTAGTACAAGCAAATCCAAAATTGTAGGTAACGGTAACTAAAAATATCATTTGCTTATATCCGTATGCTCTGTCAATAATCGTACTACCAAATTAATTTTATTTTGCATAATTCCGTCCTATGTCTCAATGCATTGCCATAATAACAATTTAGTGTTACGGAAAAGCCACACCTTATCACGTTAGGAAGGAAATTATGTATAAGAAGTGAGAATTTAGACTGGCATTTTGTCTGAGCATTTTCATCCACTAAAATCACTTGAAGTTGGCATAAATTTGATGACACTTAACATTTACTTTATAAAAGCATATTGAGCCTAATACAAAAGTTGTCTGCTATGAGGAAAATTGACTTTCTTAGATCAGAAAAACGATTTTTTTTTCAAAGTTTTCAAGACAAAATGGGATCTTGAAAAAAATGAAATATAATGTTTTGTACGTCATCTGATTTTATGCTGTAGTGACGAACATTGAAACTGCATAAGTTCGAGCAATTTGAATTATCCGGATTTATTCGGAAGTGATCGTTTGTTTTACAAACCACGAAATACTCAATTCAAACTTCCGGGTCAAGTCCTCAGAAATTTATAATATTGCAGTAACGGTCATATAGTATAGCAAGGTCATGTTCCCAACTGTAATAAGCCCCTCTCCAAAATATTATATCCTAATGTTACGCTTGCCTAACGACACAGTAAACCTCGACGTAGGAACTTGTCGCTGATTTATTACCAAATGACAATTGAAATGCGTTCCAACCATGAAAAGACGCCAACTCAAAGCAAAGTGTATTGGGTGAATACGCTTACAAGAAAAAATAGTGACGAAATAAAAACTCTCTGTGCATTTGTGAAGTCCTAACAACCGGCCGAGTACCCTACGACACCTGGGCCTATGTGCATGATCGACAGTGCAGTACAGCACAGCAAAGTTATAAATATTCAAACGCAGAGAGGCTGTATGAAAAGCCTATACAAGATACGCAATGGATCATTTAGGAGACTCCAAAAAAATACCTCCTCATTTTTCGGTCGAGTGCTCCTTTAAGTGCACGAATTCCATCCATGCAAAAAAGAAGTGTTTGTGTATTTCTCAAAAAAGAAAATACAGATACGCTGTTTTTGACTTAATCTCGATTGGGTGAAAATGCGAACTTTATACTGTTATCTGTCTCATTGTTTTAAGGTTTCGTTTGGTTGAGTTAATTTTAGTATCGACACCACTGCTAAACGTTTTGTAAATTAGAATTTTTTTTAACTATCGACTTGTAATATAAAGTGATCTGGTGATGTCAACGTTAATATAGGTAACACTCACTGGCGATTTAAAGAGATTTTCGCTGGAGGGGCAAAGCATGAGTACGGAAAAAACATCCGCTTAATCTTTTGATTATACATACAATTCAAGCACGTTTGTATTCTTTTATACAAAAAAACAACGGTAGGTAAATCTTTGGGGGAAAGTGCACCCCCTTGCACATTTGGCTAGCCGCCCATGGTACCACTCATCTTATCTTACCTAGCTGCTTCGTGCCAAGTGGCACATAAGGCCTCCACACAATGTTTCCACTCAGTCCTGCAGGCGGCAACAATCTTGGTTTCGTTCCATGTTTTCCACCTTGCCTTGTTTCTTTCCTTTTCAACAGTTCTCCCCAAGTCGTGTTGGGTCTCCCTCGTTTACGTTTTTCATCAGGTGCCCATGTTAGAGCTGTCACACAGTCGTCGTTTTGTTCGTACCTTAATATGTGACCAATGAATTTCCATTTCCTTTATCTGACATCATCGCTGAGGAGTTGAATATCAGCCCTTTGTAGTACTTGTTTTGAAATTTTGTGTCGCCATCTAATGTTAAAGATTTTCTGTACGCATTTGTGTTGGAAGATGTCAATACGTTTTTCATGACCTGTATTCATTTTCCAGGTTTCGCTTCCGTACAGGAGAACAGGCTTTACTAGGTTTTGCATAGCTTAATCTTTGTATTATTGCTAATACTGCTTGAGCTCCATACTTTTTGAGTCTCACGAATGTACTTCTTGCTTTCTGTAATCTAATGAGCATATCAATTGATCTTCCTTCCTCATGGGCCACTATAACACCCAGGTAGATGAAGTTTTCTACGTTGTCGGTAATGTTTCCATTTATTGTAATGTTGTCGTTGCTTCTTGCATTGCATTTCATGATCTTGCACTTTTGTGTGTTAAATTTTAATCCGGTTCTTTTAGCCTCTTCTGCTAGCCTATTGGTCTTTGTTTGCATATGCCGTTTGGTAGAGGATAGGAGAGCAATGTCGTCTGCAAAGTCTAGGTCGTCAAGTTTGGATGAAAACTTCCATCAGATTTTTGTCTCACCATTCTGCATTACTCTCCTCATCGCCCAGTCCATGACAAGTAGGAACAGGAAACCTGACATTGGCAGCCTTGTTTCACACCAGTGGTAAATGGAACCAGTTAGTTGTGTCATTTTGATCAATTACAGCACAGTTGAAATGCCATACATTGCTGTCACGATGCTAACCAATTTGTTGGGTATTCCGTAGTGCTTCATTATCAACCATATGGATTCTCTATAAAGTGTGACAAATGCCATTTTTAAAGTCTATGAAGTGTACGTAAAGTGGGGCTTGCCATTCGTTGACCTGTTTAATGATGTTTCTCAGTGTGAAGATTTGTTCAGAAGTTTCTTTACATTTTCTGAATCCTGCTTGTTTCTTTCTCAGTTTCTTATCTGTTTCTTCATTAATCCGATCGATGATGATTCTTCCTAATATCTTACTAGCGATATGTAAGTAGGGTTATGCCTCTCCAGGTTTTGAATTCCCTTAGATCACCTTTCTTTAGGAGCTTGACGATTAGTCCTCTTTTCCATTTACTTTGGAATTGTTCGTGTAACCATACATTTATTTGTCTGGTAACTCTTTCAGTTTTAGTGTTGTGAAATCAGTGTCTGCTTGAGTAATTCTGCTGTAATACAATCGATTTCTGGTGCTTTGCCATTCTTAAGTCGCTTGATGGCATCTTTTATTTCAGTCAGGCTTGGTGGGTTTGTGTCCATGTCTGTAATTTCTGCTTCCTCTTGTTCCATGACAATGTTGTCTCGTTTTCCCTATTGAGCACCTATTCAAAATGCTTGCTCCATCTCTTTAGAGTTTCCTCTCTTCCACGTATTACGTTTCCATCTTTGTCTTTCACTGCATACTCCCGTTTAGGTTTTTCGTTGCTCAGGGTTTTCACTAGTGTGTACAGTGTCTTCATTTGATGCGATCTTGCTGCATCTTCTGCCTGCTTGGTTATCTCATCTATCCATCTTCTTTTAACAGCTTTCAGGCCTTTTTTAAGCTCTCTGTCCTTCAATTTGTAGTCGTTCTTAATATGTCTTTCACCCTTTCCGACCTGGTGCCTTCTATTTTCTGTTTTATATCTTTTCTTTGTTCAACCAGTGTCCATGCTTCTGGTCCTATCCATGGATTCTTTTTCTTTTTCTTGTAACCTAATACTTCTACTGCTGTTCCTGTAAATGCTTTTTCCATTATTTCTTTAGCCTTATCGATTCCATAATCTGTTTCTTCACATTCAGGAGTGTATTCATCTTGCAGTGTCTGACATATGTTTCTCAACTTTATGCTGAATTGGTTCTTAACTTTTACAGACTTCAGTTTGTTTGTATTGTACCTTTTCCTTCTGTTCACTTCGTCAAGTGGAGCTTTTTTATCTTCAGTTGTATTGCAGTTCTGACTAAATGGTGGTCACTTGCTATGTCTGCAGATCTCAGGACTCTTGTATCTCTTACTGAGCTTTTGAACTCTCTGTTGACTAATGTGTGATCAATTTGGTTTGATGTTAATCATCAGGGGATACACCCGTTAGTTTATGTATTTCTTTGTGTGGAAAACGTGTGCCCGTGATGACGAGTTCATTTATGTCGCAGAGATCGCAGAGTCTTGTGCCATTGTTGTTTAAGGTTCCTGCTCTATGTTTCCCTATTGCTCTCTCGTAATTGAGGTAATCACAGCCTACTTTTGCATTCATGTCCCCTGATATGATCAACATGTCATACTTGTGGACTCTTTTCAATTTTACTTTGCAAGTCATCATAGAATGCGTCTTTCAAGAGGTCCTCTGCATCTTCAGTGGGAGCATAGGTCAGTTTTACATACTTTGAGTAGAATCTGGCTACTATCATTGCTACTATTTGGTGCCATATAGTCACCCGATGAGTGGTATACCGTCCCGCCAGGGGTTAGAAATTTAATTTCCTACAGCACGGGGCGAGGTGTAGAAAAGGACTTACGACACATATTTTTCAAAACCCGCGATAAATATCTTTAAGAAAAACCAAAAAAACAGAGTGTGGGTCTTCAATGTCATTTCTCTAATTAAGAACAACTTTCCTGCGAATTGAGACATTGATTTCAGGCAAATCACATTGGCCTCCCGCTGTCGGGCGGACACCGATTTAAGTCGGGCAAGGAATCATGCCCGACTCGGCTAAATATCGGGATCATGTCCTCCCGACTGAGCATGATAATGACAATATGATGCTTGGGCTCTGATGTTAGTCGGGCAGAGATGTAAATCAGAGATATCATATCTAAATCATGCCTGATTCGGCTAGATATAAGAATCATGTCCTCCCGACACGGCATGATGCTGACAACATGATTATTGGGTCACCAATCCTAATCGGGCAGGGTATGAAATATGTTAGATGCATTGGCCACTTGGTGTAGTCATCCTCGAAAAAGGAACACATTTAAAAAGTGGGGGATTCGAGGAATCTTGATAAAGTAAAAAAAAGGGGATACCTACTATTGCGTCCGAATTTCCCAAATTTTTAGTAGAAATTTCTTCTCTGCCTGTTTAGAAATGCTAACCCAAAATCTGTTAGCAAATTTGATCTTTAACATTTTCTTCTTTTCATCACTTGAATTTTTGAACGTTGTGTTTGATTTTAATCTAGTTTGGGGCAGCAACAGAGAACAATCTTTAAAGCTTCATGGGGCTTCGCACCTCGGTCCATGGGCGTAATTAGACTGCGCAGGGAGAAGGGGGTGTAAAACAAATTCTCTCGTGGAAAATTTGACAATTTCCCGACTTATCTATAAACGAAATACATGTGTTTGCAACCACACAATACAAAACAGACCATCCCCACCCACCCCAAAATTACCAATATCATCGCCAGATACTTTGGGTTAGGGGAACATTTCTTAAGTATCAAACACGGATCTGCGAAACAGTATTTCCCCGTTTGAGGACCCCTGGCGGCGTCCAGGGCCGAAACCTTGGTATAAAGGTCCAAGGGTTCTCGATTTTTTTTGTTTTTGTTCCCTTAGAATGGCTAAAAATAAACACAAACTGACAAAATTTGAGTGATGAAAAAGAACTTATTTCAAATTTTCATGTTAATATCTACTGATCTATAGGTTACTATTCCTAAACAGGCAGAAGAGCAATTTCTCATAAAAATTGAGAAAAATTGGGCAAAATTGTGCAGGCGTTCATGGATGAAGCCTTGGTCTGAAGATTTCATGTGTTTTTGATGCCCCAAAATGGCTTAAAATCAACACAAAGTTCACAATGTAAATGAAAAATCGTGAGGTCCTGGGGCAACGCAAGGGTAGGGATCCAGGGGTGGCCCCTTGGAAGGTAATCAGGAGCAAAGCCCCGGAAGCTTTGAAGATTTCTTGTCTTTGATGTCCCAAATGGCTGAAAATTAACACAAACTGACAAAATTCGGAAAATGGTAAGAACACAAATCTTAACATTTCTACATTAAATTGTCTTCTTCAAATTTACTCAGATAAACATTATATAGGATTACCGTTTATAAATAGGCAGCGGATGACAATTCTGCAGGTGTTCATGGGTGAAGCCTTGGTATAAAGATTTCTTGCTTTTTTGCCTCTGGCAAAGTGGCTTAAAATCAACACAAAAGTAAAAAAATAATATAAATAATGAAAAGAAGTCTACATTTGAAATATTAATGTTAAAATCTACTCGGATAAGCATTTAGATTACCATTTCTAAATACTGTCAGGCAGAAAAGAAATTTGCCTTGGAAATTGAAAAAATTCGGTCAAAATTGTCGGGTTCATAGCTTAAAATCAACACTACACTAAAATCTAAATTGTAATTGATGAAAAGAAAAACATTTTCAATTTTAATTTTAAAATCTATTAAGATAAATATTCTGGGTTACCATTTCTAGATATGCAGAGGAGAAATTGAGAAAATGGGCCATACTTGTTAGGTTCATGGACGCAGCTCTACTCTGGTAGGCTCTAGGGGGCGAAGCCCCGGAAGAATTATGAAGTTTTCTAGTTTTTGATGCCCAAAAATGGCCCCTGATCATCGGAACTCTACATTTTAAACGTGTGTGGGTGTATATCTTTCATATACATCCCAGTTGCCCAACCCGAGCCCAATCAGCATCCGCATACCAAGTCGAATGGAGATAATTCTGTTATCTAGACGATTCGGGAATGAATGAGATGTATCTCTGATATAAACAGTATATCCGACATTTTACATCTCTGCCCTACTAGGTACCAAAACATGTTGGCAGCATAATGATGCCGAGCCGGGCGACCATGATTCTGATTTATAAACGATTCGGGCATGGTTTACATGTATCTCTGGTTTAAACAGTACGTCCGACATTTCACATCTCTGCCCGTCATGATTCTAATATCTATCTGAGTCGGGCATGACTGATATATACTCTGATATAAGTACATCCGACATTCTATACATATCTCCCCAACTAAGATCAGTGTCCGGCGAACTGAGGGTGGTAGGGAAGGGGAGGGGGGGGTGGGGGAGGGATAATACGACCCGGCCATGAAGATAACAAAAGAACTATGACATATGCATTTCAAAAGTATTTTGTCTTTTTGCGAAAAAAACATAAAGATAAAACCATATTAATTTTCCCACAAATTTATTTTCAACATTGCGCCATTTTGTTTCCCTGACGAAATAGTCAAAATTGTATTTGCCCGACGATTTTTTAATCCCCCTCCCTGTCCCCACACCCCTTAAGTTACGCCCCTGCCTCGGCTCCTACCATGGGCTTCGCTCCTGAACTGGGGCCTTCAAATGGGCAACGAGCCTTTGGCTACTAGTCGGGTAAGACGTCACCCCACACTTCCTGTGCCACTCAGATGGCCCCATGCGGAGGACAGAGAACATGAAATTTCTGGCAGTTTATTTGTTACTTTGTCCGCTATCATATTAGATCAGCATGTTAGCGTTAAATCCGTCCCAGCGTTAGGCTCAAAGGCCCGGTGTTAATCCCCAGTTTCCATGGCGCAAGCGGATGAGAGCACACGACTTCCCGTGGACAGGACCAGAGGGGGACTTCCATATGTGAGATATATATATATATATATATATATATATATATATATATATATATATATATATATATATATATATATATATATATATATATATATATATATATATATATATATATATATATATATATATATATATATATATATATATATATATATATATATATATATATATATATATATATATATATATATATATATATATATATATATATATATATATATATATATATATATATATATATATATATATATATATATATATATATATATATATATATATATATATATATATATATATATATATATATATATATATATATATATATATATATATATATGTGCCGCCCAAGCAGATGCATTTTTAGCACCATTTTCGTAGTGCAGGTGTCTTTTTTTATTATAAAAAAATTGTACTAATTTTTTTTTTTTAAGTTAAAAACAATGTCTTTTTTTCATCATTTTCGTAGTGCAGGTCTCAAAAAATGAGGCTTTACTGTGTTAATTTTGTTCTGTTGGTCCATTTGTACAATATTTTCGTTAAATACTCATACTGCAGGTCTCAAAATTGACTTCTTTTATATTGCGGGTATCAAAATTGTATAATTTCATACTGCAGTTACCAAAAAGACTGTCATACTGCGGGTATGTTTTTTTCGGTTTACCACTTTTAGTATGAAAGGGGAAAGCAGGAGGGGAGAAGGGGTGGGGGGGGGGGTGGGTGGAGAAGACAGATTGCCAGTCCATCACTGGTTAACTCCGAGCAATGCTGGTATACGCAATAAACAACTGAGGCGACTAGGGCAAGTGGAGTAAAGTGTCTCACTCAAGGACACAATGATTCAAACCTTTCACATACGAGCATGACTCTCTCTAGCCACGGAGCCACTGTATCTCATTATAGACCTAAATCATACCAGAGCCATAGGAGCTTGAACAGTTTTGTCCTTCAAGTCTCAATTCTAATTTGGTTGACTTTATGACACTTTTTATCATTCTAGAAAACTTTTAGTTTTGTGACTCGTCACTCTATTACATCCACATTTTTTTATTTGGGCGGTGGGGGGTGGGGGTATAGCCTTCGAAAAAATCATGATTTTTTTTTCATTTTTGGACAAGTTTTATTTTTCGCGAATTTTTTGGCCAATTTCGGGAAATTATTTTTAATATTCCAGAGCTATCTTTAATTTCCGGGCAATTTTTTTCGATATTCGAAAAATTTCTCAACATTTTCGAGTGATTTTCGAGCGATTTACTGATTATTACTGCGGGCAATTTTGGGTCACAAAAATAACAATGACAGCAACTTTATCCTGTCCCCCAACTCGTTTATTCAAAAGAAAAGATACATGGATGAATCTTTTTTTTATGGGAACCATGGTAATTTGGGGGTCACAAAAATAACAATGACAGCAATTTTATTCTGTACCGGGGCCGAGACAGGAGCACTAAAGGGCCTCTGTCCCTATTAACTCATTTAATCAGCTGAAAAAAAACAGGATGAATATTTTTCTTTTAGGGTCACACAAAGGAGGACACAAAATTGTCAATGACAGCAAATTTATCTTATAACGAGGCCTGGACAGTAGCATTAAAAGACCTATACATATTGTGTTATAAAGTCGAAAAGATGCATGGATCAATTTTTTCATTTGAGGTTTTATGCATGGCGGTTGCAAAGATACCACTGTTTGCTACTTTGTTCCGTATTGGGACCCAAACAGTAATCATTAAGGGCTGAAGCCCTAACAGATAATTGAGTACATTGGAACTATTGCACCACTACTTAACAACAAATACGAAATTATTGTTACCAAGACATGGTCGGAAAATACTGCAACCCTTTACCGATGTAAATATTTTGATGAAAACAAGAGGCTGACAGTGGTAAAAACTTTATTGAAAGTGTAGCTTTAGCATTCAACAATATGCTTTTCTTTTACAACAGAAAAAAATAAAAGTGCGCCCAAAGTGAACGTGGATGTGGGCATTATTTACAACAAATTATACGCCTGTTATAGGCCTACTAAAAAGCAGAAATAAAGATTGCCCAAAGCTGCAGTCAGTTTTACTTAAACTATGGCAACTCTAGATTGAACTGTTTTGTTTGCTTTTCAAGGGGGTGTGGGGGGAGGGGGGGGGCTAGAGGGTGAATGTGTTTATGCAATGCTATGAAGATATTTTGAGATGTGCATTTTATGTACCCTCTAGGATTTGTGATTTGAAAACTTCTCCCCCCCCCCCACCCTCTCATGTCCAAACCTATCAAATAGAAGCTAAAGAATGATTGTATATTCTAACATTCATGTAACCTATACCCTGAAATATTGATACACTGTTAGAAATGTACAAGAAAACGAAATCATTTTAGTGTTTGCAATGACATAGGAAGCATAATAAATAAGTTGTTGGTATGGTTTATATTAAATAAGAGTTGTTTTCATCTCACAGTATCAATGAATTATGAATGAAGCATTTTTGTTTGACAAATATTTCCAACAAATTGTATGCCTGTTATAATTTAAAAAAATAAAGATCGCCCGAAGCGGGGTGGGTAAGTTTTGCTTGAACTATTAGCAACTCTAGATTGAGCAACTGTTTTGTTTTTTTGAGAGTGGGGGGGGGGAGGGGGAGGGGGGCTGGAGGGTAAGGGTGTACAAGGCAAGGCTATGAAGATATTTTGAGATAAGCATTTTTTGTACCCTCTATGATTTTTGAGTTGATAGCCTCTCCCCCTTCATGTCCAAACCTATCAAATAGAAGCTAGAGAATGATTGTGTATATATTCTAGCATTCAAGCAAACTTACTCTTAAATATTGATATTCTTTACTGTGTTAGAAATTAACAAGAAAATGAAATAATTTAGTGTTTGCATCAACATACTAAGCAGAATGAATCCTTTGTCTGTGCTTGATGAGTAACTTGTTGGTATGGTTTATGTCAAATAAGGTTTTTTCATCTCACAGTATTAATGAATTATGAATGAATCATTTTTGTTTTAGCCGTTGATGAAACTGTCAAACGGATCAAAATAAGTGCTAAAATGCAATTTCTGTCTTTCCCCAAATAAGTGAATGTTACAGACTTTCGTTTTCTGTGCAGAGTTAAAGTCACACCCAGTGAGTGCATGGAAACCGATAAGTGCTTCAGTCAATCTTATTTGCTTCCTTTCCAGCTCTCTTTTGAAATGTCGTTAACACTGATTAGCCTTCTCTTGTTCGCTGAACCAAAGTCCATCACAATCTCTGATGTTTCGGGCATTTTTGAGGCAAGCGCTACAAGAATGATGAGTACATCAGTATCAGACGATCGATCCATTACCTTTCCGTATATTCTGTAAGTATGGAATGCCATGAGTGTGTCAGCCTCTTCAGGCCTTCCCTGAGACTGCTGGTTCTTCAACTATCAGCATGCCCATTGAGTTTACATTCAGCTTGAAACATTAATTGTCACCATGGGAAATTTAGACAGTCTTGCTAACAATAATTGGAGCATAATACTCTTCCTGGATCTCATTCAACAGAAACTGAGCAAGTGCTTTCTTCAATGCACCATTGTTCAGCAAGTGGATGCCTTTCCTCTGCTGCTGTTGTTCCGCCCCTGTAATAATGAATGTGTTCATTTCATCATTTGTAGAACCTCTACTCAGCCTTTCAACGTCTTTGATAAATGGCTTCTCATACTTATCCAGCAATAGATAAAGGAATTCCCACTGGCAGAACACACCTTCACCATAATATCTTACCACCATTTTGCCATAGGTTGATTTGTTATGACGGTACAAAACTTAATGGAGAACAAGTCCACCATCGAACAGGGTGGCATAGATCTTGGAACGTAAAGCATCATCCTGGTTTGATTTTGGTGCTTGGAATCTAGGAACTTGGTAAGGTTTACTTTATTTGTTTTCGTTGAAGGGTCATCAGCATGTGCGAGAGCGAGTGGAATCTCAGTGATTGGGAAACAAAATTCATTATGTAAATCGATGTTAGACTTCGATAACAGATAGCCGAATGCATCACGGACACCTTAGTAGCATAAAGTCCTTAAACTATGATTGTTGCGTAAACTACGATGGGGGGAGATAACCCAGATTATCTCCCCCATCATAGTTTACGCACCGGTCATAGTTTGGGGCCTTAGCGATTTGATATTAATGATTAGTAATACAATTTGGGGGTTTTCTTTTCATATTTGCTGCAGCAAAGTTCTGAACCTTCACGCGCTTGACAGTCATCATAGATCGGTTTTCATCGTTGACGCACTCTTTATGGAACTCCTGCCTTTTTTGCTCCTCTCTCCAATGTTCATAGAAGGTAAGCAGTCCGGTAGCATGCCTATTAATGGGAACCTAAATGTTCCTATTAATGGGAACCTAAATGTTCCTATTAATGGGAACATAAATGTTCCTATTAATGGGAACATAAATGTTCCTATTAATGGGAACATAAATGTTTTTATTAATGGGAACATAAATGTTTTTATTAATGGGAACATATTGCTACATGGAAGCCGCCATTTTGTGATATTTCCCACGATACGTTGCTATCCTAACGTTACAGCCGTATGCAATGTTAAATTTTGCAAATTTGAAATACGTCTGGGAAAAATATCTTTGCTAGGAGATCACTTAAAATTTCTGAAAATACCTTCAAGACTGTCATAGCTATAACTTTTCCACTCCCAATTGATATGTTCACCACGCCGTTTTCGAAATATTAGATCAAATAGACAATAGAGTTTGGCTTTTAGGCGCGAAAATTTAAATGTTTTACAACACAATGATATTTAATATTTCAAGTACATAAATTAAAAACTATGACATTTTATTGCAACATCTGAACAATATGGCTGCATGACGTGTTATAAATGTTCCTATTAATATGCATGCGTTTGGACTGGTAAGTACTGGTCGTTGGGGTAGCAGCTTTTCCATTGGCAATGTTCACTAATGTGGTTGGTGCTTCAACTTTTCTGCATCATTCTTGACCCGCCGAATCCTCCACTTGCGTATCAGGTTAGCTGGGGTTTCACCAGGTTGAATGCCACTCATCTCTCTCATCTCAGTCACAGCCATACTTCGTTGAGTCAGTCCATAGCAGTGTTATTCCCTCTGACTTCACCTGTCTTCTGAATGAATTTTAGCTTGCATGAATTGTGATAGTGTACCTCAAGCGCTACTAATTCTTCGGAACCTAGAGCTAACACTCTCTGACTATATCTTAGCCCCATGTTGCGTTTTGAAGTATTAATAATAACATCACTAGCTTCCACCGTCTCTACCTTATGGAGCTTTTCAAAATTAGACCCACCATAATATGATTTTTGTCTTCGCTTTATATTTCAACAGAAGGTACAACAGTGTCCTTAGAACCCCTTTGGATCTGACTGTGGCAAGTTAGATTTGGAGCGCATGGTTTTCTTCTTTTTTTTTGCTTTGGGATTCATTAACACCTTTTTGTGTTTTTCTTTCCACAGCACAGTATCGACTGTGGCAATCTGTAAGATAGTACAAATCACTGGTTGCGTCCGCACACAGAATGTCTTGTGTAGCTTTCGCAAAATGATAGTTAATTACCTTCTCCGTTATGCGGTTCTTCGTACGGTGTCCTGTGATTTGTATTTCTTGACCCCGTTACTCATGATTGTCTCTCTTACAGATGATCCATGGCTGCAAGACATTTACATAAAGTTGACATTTAATACTTTCGCTCTCTCAAAACCTTGCACGTTTTTAAATTTATGTTGCTTTTTTGGGTCATTAAAGTAATAATAGACAGAAAACCAAGGCCTGCTGGAATATGCACTGTCACGCCATAATTACTATCTTTCAATCCAACATTTTCATTACTTTTTATTATTGATTTCTTCACCTGGGAGTGGTCCCAACTAAAATGCCCTATCTTTTAGAGGCCAGCCTACCTAATTTATCTTTCCCATGTAGTTAATAAATAATAGATGAGATAAATACGTAAATAAATCATGAAACTACAAAATACTGACCCAGTAATTAATAAGGATACAGGGTAAGTAATATATTATATGGAAGTTGGGGACTAACTGTCCAAATTTTCAAGAGCATTAAAGAAAAAACAAGTTATCAGCTATATTTTCCCACAAAATTGTTAAAAGCGGTGGAGGGAGGCGGTGGGGGGAGGGGGAGGAGGGTTTATTTCAGTTAATATTATCTTTGACTACGTTTGATACGCTCATATATATATATATATATATATATATATATATATATATATATATATATATATATATATATATATATATATATATATATATATATATATATATATATATATATATATATATATATATATATATATATATATATATATATATATATATATATATATATATATATATATATATATATATATATATATATATATATATATATATATATATATATATATATATATATATATATATATATATATATATATATATATATATATATATATATATATATATATATATATATATATATATATATATATATATATATATATATATATGTATATATATATATATATATATATATATCACCCATCCTCTCGAAACTAAGAAACTCTCCGATTCTCAACCAATTGAGCCTACGAAAGAAACACAATCATAACTTAGGTGTACCTGTAAACGTCCAACATTCTAATGTCATGAACTTATCATCACATCAACTCACTAAGAATGAAAGCGCACTGTTGAACTTGGTCTATCCTTTTGCCCGACAACAAAAGTTGACAGCTTTGGCCTTTGCGAAGACATCTACAAATTTAACAGAAGAGTACGAATCACGGAATGGGCGGCTTCTGAAGCAACAGGTAAAGAACCCTCACCCTACCCTCAACCACCCAAGAGAAAAACTTAGACACCACCCGCCAATAGGAACATTTATATTGATTCGTTTGTCAACGCCGTACAAACACATCTTGACAACTTCCTTTCAACATCAACTCATAACCTAGATAAAAACTCCAACATCTCCCGTGACGACAGAGGGCATTGGAAAACCTACAGAAGAATAAAGAAATAGTAATCAAACCAGCGGACAAAGGAGGGGCAATCGTTCTCCTGAACAAATCAGACTACATTGCGGAGGCAAACAGACAACTCTTGGATGACAACACCTACCAGATCTTACCAACGGATCCTACACCATTATACCTTAATGAACTTCATGAACTATGTAGACTATTTAATCCTAAGACCAGAGAAGAGGTTGGAGGTTTAATCCCACGCAATCCAAAACCTGGCATCTTTCACACCCAACCCAAAGTTCACAAATTACGTGGACTAGTTGAGACACAATTAGACCTTCGTAACACCAATATTTCAGAACCTGATATTTGCTCTTTAGCTCTCGAAAATCAAATTCTTGTTCCAGGAAGACCCATTGTATCCGGTATAGGTTCATTGACTGAATTCATTTCCGCGTTCGTGGATTATAACCTCCAGCCCCTTCTCCCCTCCATACCAAGTTATTGCCAAGATACCACAGATTTCATTAGAAAATTAAATAGCATCAATAACATTCAAACCAAAACCATTTTAGTCACAATGGATGTCAGCTCCTTATATACTAACATCCCCCACAAAGAAGGTACTGCATCAGTTAAGCAAATGCTAGACCTTCATTCACACAAAGCAACATGCGAAATTACTGCCCTCACTGAATTTATTCTAAAACATAATAACTTCACCTTCCAAGATACCCACTTCCTACAAATTAACGGCACTGCGATGGGAACACGTATGGCCCCGGCCTACGCCAATATCTTCATGCACTTCTTCGAACAAACATTACTTGAAAGCTGCTCCCTTAAACCCACATTTTACATACGATACATCGATGACATTTTCCTTATTTGGGATCATGGGCCACAAGAACTCGAACAATTTTTCATCAAGGCCAACAGTCAACATCGGCGGATCAAATTCACTATGGAGCAATCTACCAGTGAAATCCCTTTTCTTGATACCACAGTATTAATTAAAGACAACAAACTGCAAACCAAAGTATACACAAAGCCGACAGACAGACAAACATACTTACACTTCAAAAGCTTTCACCCATCACATATCAAAAATCTCTGGTTTTCAGTCAACTGTTACGCATACGCAGAATTTGCTCCACCACCAATGATTTTATAGATTCTTCCAT